>JAOTRH010000001.1:23121950-23137639 GCA_034768845.1 Heliamphora exappendiculata
ATTCCACCGGCGTCACTCTCCCAAGATAAAACGGCTCCACGATCGTTGGAACACCACCAAGGATCGGCTACGAACGTACTCCGTTTGTCTTTTTCTCTCTTGCAGCTTGCACTATAACCTGAGAACTGTATCTCTCATTTCTCACCTTCTGTCTGTTGCTTTTCCGTCTATTGCTCTCATTCTCTGTTCTGTTTCGTCTCTTCATCTTTCTTTCTGGGATAACAGCACATATAGCCCTCTATCATGGAGGGGTTACAGAAAAATCAGTAGCCACTCATGGCTATTGATTTCTAGGATTCAATTGCATGAATTTTGCTATTGAATTCTGGAATTCAATGGCCAATGAATTCACAGATTCTAATAGTAGTAGCATATGAGGTTGTATTTTTTCATTTTTTTTGTTTTATGTAATGTTAGGTTTGTTTTTCGTAAGAGTTTATGTTTTTTTGCGTTGAAATTTGATGTCATTTCTTTGTAAATGTTGTATTTTTTTTATGTATGTTCTTTACTCTATTTTAAAGTTGTTTTATTTTTACTAATGTACTATTTTATTCGATTTATTGTCGGTTAAAAATATATTTAGACTTTAGCATTTCTTTCTCAATAAAAAAAAACTTGCGTTAAAGTCATAAAACAAACAAAAAAGTTTTTTTCCCCAAATTATTCCACACTGTTGAACCTAATAACCAAATTGGTATATGAAAATAATCAATACTCAACCTGACGAATGATTTTCTTTGCGGTTTTTTCGTTAAACGAAGCCGTCGTCATTGCAGAGACAGAGAGAGAGAATATTTTTTCAAGGATCGATTGAGCTAAGCCGTTGTCTGCTCATCCGTTGTCTGCTCATTGCACACACAGAGAGAGAGAGAGAGAGAGAGAGAGAGAGAGAAAGAATCTTTTTTCAAGGATCGATTGAGCTCTTATTAGAAATGAACGGAGAAATGGTGGAACGTGCAATGGATAAAAGGTGCGTGACCACTTGCAGTTTTAGAGTTGGACGAAGTGGGGGTTTGATAATTTCTTTTTGGACGATGTTCTTCCAGTTAAACTAATTGTACAACAATTTTAAATATTTTCAAAAGTTTTTAAGGTAATAAAAAATCTGGTGAGCCTCAAACACAAAAATGAGTGTTTAGGTATGTCGTAATTGGTAACTTTGGTTTTTTTGCAAAAAATATTAAAAAGTCTAAGTTGTCTATTTGATAAAAAATTAAAAAATTAAATTAAAATACAAAATTTTAAAATATTCTATTCAAGCTATTTTCACTTTTAAATATACAATAATATATCTTATTCATAACTTATTTATTACTACTATCAACTATATATAATTCTTAATATCAAATATATAGAAGGATAATATTGTTCATTTTGAACAAAAGATAAAAAAGTTAGTTTTTTATCCAAACAACCAATTTTAAAAAAATTAGTTTAAAATTTAAGTTACTAAACAACCTACTTTAAATTCAATTTAACTTTTTGGCTAAAAAAATAGCTTTGAAGCTAGTTGCGGGAGCCTTAGCTTATGTTTGGACTAAAAAGTTAAATGGCTTTTTTCAGAGCTTTTTTTTTCATTTTTTCTGAATTTTTTTGATATTTTAGTTTAAATTTTTTACTTTTTTGGTTCAATGTGATAAAAGGACTATAGATAACATTTTATTTTTTACACTTATTTGGCCTAATACTAATTTTTTTTTATTAAAAACAAAAAAAATACTATAAAAAAAAATAGTCTAAATCCAAGCTTAATAAGATTGTATAAATATGCTATATAAACCTACCAAAAGCGTCTTTTATTTGGCTGCTGCTTTTTATTTGTCGTGGCTCTTTTTATATTTTTTTGTACTTTTTTATTTCTTGGTACAATATTTTTATTTACCTTTTTGTCATTAAAAATTGAACCTAAAAAGTATGGTCATATTGGCTTAAAATTAACAAAAAAAAGCTTATTAAAGGTTAAAAAAAAAAGTCTTAGTTTTTTCTTTCTTGTATGAACTTTTAAAAATTTTTCATCAATATTTTTATTTTTCAAATTTATCGTGAAGGAAATTTTAAAAGTTAGTATATGATGTAAAATTCTATACTTTTTACAAAAGTAAGGAATTTTATAAATGTTTTTCTCAAAAAATTTTATTGTGAATTCTTTATTTTTTTTTTGCAATAATTGAACACACATGTAAAAAAAATTAAAATAATTATTTTTTATTTATTTATTGTTTCACCGTCTAAACGAAACCTAAGAGATTAAGAGTAGTTGATTACTTGTTCAATTAGGAATCAAAATTTTAAATTAAGTACAAATTTGATTTTCACATTTTCCATAGACCATGGTAATATTAGATTCTAAGGCGAATCAATAAAAAATAAATTATTCTAGTCTGAAAATTTCTAAAAAAAGGTTTATTGGGTAAGATTTCTTAATTAATCCAACCACTTGAATAGGATTATTTCAAGTATTAGATTACTAGATATTTGATTCCTAATGATATTTTTATTTTTCTCATAATTTCTATCATCCAAACATGACCTAAGATTAATATTTTTTTGCGTATTATGACACGTTAGGCACGTTATTATTGGATTTGAATTGATCTAAGTGGAAATGATCCAATATAGACAAGTGTTTGACTGAATTATTTGGTAGGTATAAGTATAATGAATTTCACATAACCAATTTTAATCTCCGAGACTAAGTTAATTCCACTTTATGCGTGAATTTATTAGTATTGAGATAAAGTAGAGTCAATAATGATTGAAATTATATATTTTCTATTCCTATAATAAATTCATGCTTCAAGTGTGAGTTTACTAGTCATATTTTTGTATACTAATAAATTTAATGGAAAATTACACAAATACATTTTGTATTATGACAGTGTATCACTTTATCCGCAAAATTAAAAAAACGTACAAAATAATCCTTAACTATTTATTAGTATCACTTTAACCATTTTCGTTAACATTCCGTCAAATAAGCGTATAAATAGACATTCTGAACTAAAGAAGCGTATTAAATAGAGCTTCTTAATTATTCGATAATATCACTCTAACCCCTTCCGTTTGCATGACTGCAATTCATATTTTTATTTTCGTTAACTTGGAAGATGAAATGTTAATGAAAAGAATTAAAATGATACCAACGAATAATTAAGGAGTCGTTTTGTACGTTTCTTTAGTTCATAAGGTAAAGTGATACACAGTCACAACATAAGCGGTGATCGTGTAATTTTTTTAAAATTTAATCTTACTTGAATAATATCAAACCAAAGATTATTTATTCATAGATTATACTATTAATCAAATACAATTTGGTAAATAATAAATTATATTATTAATTTCAACTGTTATAATTTAGGTACTAACAATCCAAATATGCTATCAATTCCATAAATTTAATTTTTCAATCAAATGCGACCTTTTTCATCAGGGCACAAAAAAACAAACGCAATTCAAAAGGAAGAAAAACAACATCCGACTACAAATCCATAAAATAATAAATCAGTTCGTCATAATATAGTCAAGATTGAAGAAAAAGAACTCAAATGGTCAATTAAGCATTTAATAGTCACAATTAATAGAAATCAATATCAATAATTAATTAAGCAATGATATAATTAATTTGATGCTCTCGTTAAATGTTTCAAAAGCTTAGTTTTTTGAAGAGATTGGCAACTCAGTGGTCTAAACTTTATAGGTTTCTCATTTGATCAGCGGTTCGAGTTCTCTTAACTCTCTTCTCCCCTCCCCTTTCCTCCTCTCCCCGCTGCCCCTGTACTCCCCATAAAAAAAAGAAAAAGAAAAAAAAAAGCTTAATTTTTAAGATATTTAGTATTTAAAAAAAAAAGAGAAATAATAAAAAATACCTTATTTAGGATAATTTTTATAATAGTTTTTTATTTTTTATTAAAATATCTAATATGTTCTTATTTTTTGCTTTTAAATTGTTGTGTGTGAAATATTGGTATGATTTTTTTTATTTTTATAAAAATAGTTGACTTTTTAAATTGAGAATATATAATAGTCATTTTACTCAAAAAAAAATTAAGGTATTTGGTATGTGCATTAGCTTTTAGTCATGAAAGAAAAAAACAAAGTGCTTTATAAAAATACCAAATATTATAACTTAAAAACTAATCTATTTTTTTTAAACAATTAATTTTTATGATAAGCCAAACATGAGCTAAATTTTATGCACGTCAAACCACGAACCAATGGAGTAATAAAAAGGGAGTTGTAAATACAGTCATCATTTATTCATATTTGTTGAGTACAAATACTATCTATACTATTCAATTAAATGATGGTACTCACAAGATGTCCTTTAAAAGTGAGGTTATATATATATATACCCAAATATCTTTTTTTATATAACTAATTATAATTTAAAAGTTTAATAGAATAATTCAAAAAGCACACCATTTCACTTTTTTTTTCGCAATTGCACCTAATTTAATTTTAGTTCGAAACATGTTTTAAAATTTTCTCATCTCTCTTTAATTTTTTTAATTTAACATGTTTATTAAATTTTAATATTTTATTATAATAAATTAAAAATTGGACATGCATAAAGTGTGCCACAAACCTAGTATGTATTAATACACTTACACGATGCATAAACATTTATATTGGTGGATGAACTTACGAAAATAGTGTGTATTTAAAAGCTTCCCAACGAAAATATTAATGTGAGTACCATCCAACAAATAGATTTGGTTACGACAGATTTTAACCATCGACAAGAGATTACTTGTTTTGAATATTACATGTCTATCTATCTTAATAGATTGAGAACCATTTAATATATCTCGAAAGTTTTATATTCTAATATGTCTTTTTTGGATATTTGTTGTTCTCTGGTCGAGTACAGTGTCCTTTTAATTTATCACTTATAATCGTTACCCGTCTCTAATAGAACATGTAGGAATAGGCTTGGAGTGGGACGAGCTAAAATTAAAAGAAACTCCAAAGCTTAAAAGAGATTAATGGATATCTTACTTTTTCTTTTTGGTGAAAGGATAAGTAAAGATAAGCGCAGCAAAAAGTTTTAAGTGTTGAGTTACTTAAGACTCTCATATAAGATATAGTTTTCCAAAGATTAATCTTTTTACAAACGGTTCAAATAAGGGATTTCTTGAAAATACATGAAATAGAGTGTGGCATAAAGAAGAAGCCAGGAACGAAGTAATTATTACGACGAGGAGGCACTCCCTGAAGTGCCCCCCTTTTGCCCGATCGTGTTTTTGAATAGGCACTTCATAGTCAAAGTAATAGCAAATATGCTCTTGCATCTTAGCTTTCTTGATTAAGCAATTGACCATTGAACGAGAATTAGCATTTGCGGCTATTCCATTAAATCAATTAATTTTACTCATTTTCTTTTTACTTTATGACTTTCAAGCACAATAATGCTGGGATTCTTAACCTTTGGGCTAAAAAGAATGACATTGGTGTTATACCATTGACTCCTTTTGTCCTCCCTCTCCAATTGCGATTGGATTGTCCTCAGTTCTTCCTCCATTTTGTGTTGGAGATTTGTAACGTCAAAAATTGCATTAAGTGTTGTATACGATTTATCTTTTTCTCTGCAAACTCTGATTTTGAACTAAATTAATGAAAGAGCAAATCCTTCTTCAGAGAGAGCAAGGAAAGCCCTCTATCACAACAAAGCGAATGAAAGAAATGTGGGGTTGTAGGTTGAGAATATTTGAAAGGTAAGTAAGACGAAAAAGAATGATATCAAATGGAATGGATGGGACTCTTCAACAAGGTGGTGAGATTAAATTGATAATTTCAGAATAATAAAATGAATTAAAAATCAAGGCCTATCCCCATGAGCTCAACCTCCTCCATCTCTATCCCCTATCAACATAAAAGAGTTTTCCATCTCAAGCACCATAAAGACTCGTATGCAATAATGTATTAAGAAAATAAACAATAGTTCGAGATACACAAGTAAATTTACTAAATCACTATATTCAAAGGTGTATGCCCGTAATGATCCAATAAGCACCAAAATAGTGTCTATGAAAAAAAGTACGTGAAAATCGAAATAAGTGTAAAAAGTGTTAAAGACTAGGTGAGAAAAGTTAAAATATTCGACTGGTTAGCTCAAAGGAATGTTATTCTGCTCTATCTTCCCGAGACTTAATGAGAAAGAAAATAAAAAGAGTCAATCAATCGAAAAATAACATATATAAGAAGTAAAAAGCTAAGCTAACAGTAGAAAGAAATGACTCTCTACAATATACCGGAACTAGACTGGTTATTGTAGATGATTGTCTCAGGTGGTTTACAGGAAAAATTATTATTTTTGGCTAAATTAACTATTTTATCATTAGTGAATGTTTTATTTTTTGTTTTGATAAAAAAAAATACTTTTTAAGCTTTTCATGGTGAGAATAATCAAAAAACATAAAAAAAAAAGTACAAAAGATTTACTAAAAGAAAAACCAAAAAAGACGAAAGTAAGCCAAAAGGAGTCTTATACTGTGATTTGATTCTTGCAATCAGATGCATGAACGAAAATTCAAAAAAAAGAAGGAGAGAGAGAGAGAGAGAGGAGAAAATATTACGTGTACATATATTAACTACAAACCAATTAATTTAAATTGGTCTAACAATCTATCATGTTGGTTGTTATTTCCGATGAAATTAAATAAAATAGAATGGGTAAATAATATTGAAAATCTTATATAGTTTTTAATACAATAATGCTATTTACATTAAAAATTACAATAAATACTCACAAGTTTTGGCGGGACTCAATCAGTCCCGCTAAAATTTATGAGTGTTTAATTAGTGTATATAGCAATTTTTTTAGTACTAGAGAGTTATAGATAAAATTATACACGTAGTGGGAAATTTAATTAATATTTAATTAGAACTAGATAAAAAAAAAGAAGAATTGTAGATTTGTTATTAGTTATTGGATAAATAAGAAAAATAATATTAATAACACTAGAGGGCCTGATAGTAGTTATTTCAAAATTAGTCTAAAATTTATTGAATTATTAGCCTGAATTTCGAAATATAAATACATGGCTATTTATCGTAAGTATTGTGTGTTACATATAAACACAAAAAATTGAGATCAACAATATAATTAGTTTGTGCTTATTTAATGAAATGCTCAAATTTGCATTCATAGATAACAAATCACATGCTAACTACAAAAAATACATGTTTGCTATTTATTGCATGTGAAATTTATTATATTTTGTGGGTTTTATATGCAATTTTTTTTTTGATCAGCAAATTTTTTTTTATAGAAGAGCAACAAAGATACAGAGAAAATCAAGAAAGACTTCTGAGAAGCAAAAGTTACAAACAGAAGCTACATACATGCTAGCATGCACCTAAGGCTAAAGATACTCAAAAGAGGCACAAAAAATGATGGCAAGAGGTCACCATAGCAGCATCTAAGGATAAACAAAAGCGAAATAACTAGTAGCATTTCGTCAGCAACCACTCAGTAGTCCAGCAACTCCCAAACCAACACCTTTTTTTGATTCTCTCAATACACTGATGTTCCAAGCTAGTAGCAAGGCTGAAGGCACCTCTACAAAACAGTCACCAGCAAAAACAAAATCATATAACCAATAGCAAACTAACCACTAACCTCATACCAGCAAATTAAACCAAACTCGTAACAATCAGCAAAAACCATGTACCACCCAAATCAAAACCCATTCCTAGCATAAAAAACTAGCAAAATGAAAATAATATCTTGAAATAGCATTCAAACCCCGTTGCACATCCAAACCCCGCATCGTCTAGAATGAAGCTGATATAGACTCCTTATTAGCATTCATCTCCATAATTCTGTCCACAATTGGCTCTTCATCTTCACTGAAGGAGAGACCCAATTGTTACCAAGTTTCAATCACCTCTAGAGCCTCTTTTCTAAGCAAAGAATTCCTATTCTGGATGTCAGTTGTTGAGAGAGATGATTGATCAACCAGCACTTTTACCCCATGTTGTTTCCTTGCGCCATGGGATTTCTTTTTGAGATGCTTGTGGCTAAGCCTTATACCTCTCAACTCCATTAGAACTTTCTTCTTTTTTTTCTTAGAAAGTTTATGAGTACCATCAGGAACTTCCACATCTTCTGCCTCCATCCTGCCATCCTCTTGTGCCACCTCATGTGCACTCGGTACACGTTCAGTAGACACATGAATTGATTCGTCCACGTAGTTAGCACTCGCCAAGTCACTCGATCTTTCCTGGTTCTCTATCTCTTTGCTTCCCTGAACTTTGTTAGAGTATGTGGATCTAATATTTTCATCATCTAAAGAAAGTTTGCATTTAATGTCACTGTTTGTGTTTGCACTGGTACTTGGGTTGCTTCTATATATTTATTGAATTGGCTTTCAATGCTATAGAAGTTCAAATATATTAGGCTTATGAGATAATTCTTAGTTATCATAATTAAACTCTTAGAACTAAGAGCTTTTTTTATGCTTTAAATTTAACAGTACTGGTGCTGTTACAGCAGAGAAGCCGAACTCATATATATTTTGTAACTTGTGTTTTTTAATGTACAAAGTGTTCTTTATTTTCCAAATAACTACAAAAACTTTTTTTTTAAAGAAAAAATCAGTGAATATTTAAAATGTTATGAAATATTTAAAATGTTATATCAAAAGTTGTGGATATATGAATCATATAATTTTTAGTTATGAATTTTTATGGTTAAATTTATAGATTCTTGTGGTTGCTAATTTATGTATCTGTATAATTTTTTAGTTATGAGTCTTTATATTATAGTTATATATATCATGATAAAATTTACAAAATGCACCCAAAAATGGAGCACTGTGTACTGAATTTTGCCGAATAGTTTGTGTTTTTTTTTTTCAACTCTTTTTCGTCCTCTCATTACTTCTTCATTTTTTTTTCTTTTTATTGTCAAATTAAACTCTTTTTAGGTATCTTTTTTGTATTCCGTTTCCTGTTTTTTTTAAAAAAAATACCAAAAACTTGTTTTTCAAAATATTTCCAAGGTAAAAATTGATAATTTTTTAATAGATCAACGAATTCCAGCTCCTTTTAAACATTTTATTTATTTATTTATTTATTTATTCATTTATTTCGACAAATGCACACATTCACTCTCACGCCTTACTCTTGATAAGGTTTTCAGTTCCTCATCTTCCATTTGGCAGCTATAGACCTGTTGGTATTAACTATTTTTTCAATTCAATTAAATATACTCAAATTTTATAATACCAAAACGAATTCATTAAGAAAATAAATTCAAAGCCCACTTATTATAAGATAAAATTTATAAATAATATTGATCATTTTTTTACAGGTTAACCTAATAAGTGATGGGAAAATAATTATTTTTCTCCTTATTTCTGTCATAATTTTTCAAACAAAACAAAAAGAAAATATGAAGAAAAAAAATTCTCTTTCTTTTTTTTTCTCCCTCCAATTTTTTGTCTTTCCAACGGGAGAGAATCGTGAATGGGCCAACAGGTCCAATGGAGGGGAAGTGGGCTTCGGTCCACAAGCCCAAAGCGGATTGTGGACCAGACGGTGCCGTATTGTTGTCCTCTTAGCAGGTCATTTGCTTGTCTATAAAGTCATACATCTGAAGTCAGTTCATAGGATTTTCATACCGAAAGGAACCGAGGAGGAGAAACCAAAGAGGAAGAAGAGAGAAAACAATGGAAGCTGCGAAGACAGATAAAGCAATCGCGCATGAAATCGGAGGAATTCAAAATGATACATTTCGTTTTGGACTCAATAGCGTCAAGAGCGAGATCAACGGATCTCATCCCCTCCAATCTGCTTATCAATCTGTACTTCTCTCTCTCTCTCTCTCTATATATATATATATATATTTGTGTGTGTGTTTGAATGTATGAGATTTATGTACAGAGGTGTATTTGGTGTAATTAATGGATTTTTGTGTGATGGTGATCAGACGAAGGAGGTGCAGGAACGTATGAAGAGGAGAATCCTTGCGAACACGTACGGATCGGCTCTTCCGTTGAAGATGGACCTCGATCGCCAAATGCTTTCTAGGTAGGAAGTTATTTAGTTCAATATGAAACCACTTGTCTGTGGACGTGTTGTGTGTTTCGCTCTGAATTCTGATTTATTGAGAATTTGAAAAAAGAATATATGCGGATGGACGTTGGCTGCAAATTAGGGCTTTTTTTGCGGTCCCGGTGTTTGAGAATTTGGAAAAGAATATATGCGGATGTGTTAGTGAACTTATTTTATATGATAATAACTTTTATATGAGTCAATGATTAATCATCTATTATCAATATAGCACGACCTCAATTAAGTGTCTCAAACTCTCAATTATTAAGTTGAATACACTTTTAATATGTTCAAACTATTGTTGCGAAACAATATATAAACAAATAAACTTGTACGATTGTATTTAACGAGACTTCACGTTTTAAAATTGATGCATAATAGTCTCGTTTCAATAATATCAAAGTATTATTTTTAATTTATGCGACTAAATAATCATTGGAGCAAATCACACAAAGAAGCAATTCGGTATTCACCTCGTAAACTTCTTGTTAAGCTTTTTAAGTTACATATATATACTTGCGTAGAATAACTCAATACGATAGTGATATAAATTTGTACGTTGTGAAGAATTACGTTGTGGCCTTCCAAAAACTACGAATGTATCATTCATGTTCGGAATAAAAATACTAATAAAAGTAATATGATGTGATATGTTGGAGGTAATTATATAGTATTTTATATTATCAGGGGGTTAATTAAAAATTCTTTACATCGTGATGCCTATGGATACGATCTAATGCATCGTTGTATCGAGGAGTTGTATCATAGTCTCTTTACCATAAAAATGGCGGTACGTGTAGCAATACCAACTATGAGAAATCCACCAATTCGCATCTAATGTGTGAACAATGACAATCGTGTACCATTGTCAATAGCTAAATATGGATAACGGGGCATAAAATACATATGGTGAGTTACAATAATGGTTAAAGAGCCTAACATAGCTAGGTCAAGAGATGATTGAGCATGCTATGACGTTGTTAGGATCTAATATGAGCCTTTATGACCTTGTCCTGTAAATGGACCTTTATGAGCTTCTAAAATATCTTTTAGGCCATGGTGAATGTCTAAGTGCAAATTTTGCAAAGTTGAATAAACAAGTTGATATAAAAACAGTGCCACAAATATTTCAAAATTGACTATACTGATAGGAAATTTTTTTTGCATCTTTTACAAATTCATGCCAATTCAGAGATTTTTTTGAATTTGGATGTAAAATATTTATAGGCGGAGTTAACCATTTAGAAATATATCCAAATCCATTCCTTCTTGATTGAAAGGAATTCCTATTGATCCCAAACAAAGTAAATAGGACCAATACAAGTAGAGAAAATAACACAGTATTATTGAATACGTAAGGATACAAATTGACCCCACCAACTACCATGTGGTGTCGTCCATGTATGTATGTAGTTCATTTAAGAATGTATGCATGTATGTACGTATGTAGTTCATTTAATGCATTTTTTGGTTGCTCGGAAATTGAAGAGGAAGAAAATGAAATTGAAATAGCGCATGTTTGGGGCCTTCAAGAACATGTCTTTTGGGGCTACCATAAAGAAGATTGAGTTTGTTTTGATGGAAGATGTCAAACCGTAGCTGTCTGATTCCCGTTCTGTTAGATTAAAAGGTTTACTACCAAGGGTACAGGACTAAGGAAATTTGGTTATGGCAGTTTAGTAAGAGTTGAAGACCGAGTTTTCTATTGCAGTTTTGGTTAGTTTTGGGCATATTCTATGTTTGGTAACATCTCGTTTGTTTATTAGGAGGTAGTATACTTGCAATGAGTAACTGGAACTAAGAGATAAGTCTTATGGTTTTCCGTACTTGGTTGAGCATGTATAACACCTTCGGCAATGCCTGTTTTTAAATTATAAAAAATATAAAATTGGCTATATGGTACTGCTAAAGGTTAAAGAGTTGCTTTACTAGGTTTTGCCACCTTAAGTATTTAGGTTTTTGGTTGAAATAAAGAGTTGAAGAGCGGAGGTGCCTCCTATCTAAAATTTAATATGAATTTTAGATGTGGGATTAGGAGCTCTCAATACTTAGCTGTCTGTCTGGACTTATTTGGTGTGTAAAATGTTTGGCTGTTCTGGCTTTAATTAGTATAGTCATCCTTTTTGCGTGTTTTGGATATCCCATGCATTTTTTCATTGAAAATGCTAAAATCAACAATTATGATCAATTGTCGCCATTCTAATAAATTTGGCTTACTAGACTTGGATATATCATATCCTCTATATTCCTGTTCCCAATTCTATCCTTATATTTGCCATGCTATTCACCTTTTAAATCGATACAAATGAACCATGCATGAATAGCTCAATCCCCAGCTCGCTTAAGGCTCGTTTCAAAAGTTTGGCTTGTTAGATAAATAAACAAACTCTAGCCAAATTCTTCAGCTCATTTAGTAAACGAGCCATACCCGAGCTAACAATAGCCCGGCTCGAGTTGGCTCGCAAACTGAGACAATATATATGTCACGACCAATTTTTTAAAAATGGCATATGTGACCGGTCAGTGAGTCAAGACTCACCAAATGCCTCTATTTTCATTAACTTTCACTTCATTTTGTAAATTGCCGACGCTACCTTTTTTTTTTTTTTTGAAAGAAAAGACAAGTTAATTAAACTTTCTCAGAATCTCATTTCAAAAGAAAATTCTAGAGCTTACTAATAGTGAAATAACATCCAATATTATTAAAACATATATCTAAGTGCTAAATACAGAAAAACAAATCACCGGAATTACACAAAAAATATGAAAATATGACGGTAATCATTTCTTTCTTGGGTACCACTTCCTTTGTTCCATCTTGCGTCACCTGAAAAATGTTAACATCCATTAGCCACGTTAGTGTGAATTCAAAGATATCAAGATTTCTAGTTTGCCATGAATTATCCAAGTTTAATTTTATATAGTTAGAACTTTTTTACTTTTTACCAAATATCATATTAATTTCCATCCTTATTTCATTCAAACCTCGGCATTTTTTTGCCCCCGAGTCGGAACCTCTTGGTATTGTTGTCTTGTTCCCCCGAGTAGAGACCTTTGGTATTCTTTTCCTGTCCCCCCAGAGTAGGGACCTTTCGGTGTTATTTTCCTGTCCTCCCGAGTAGCAAGGACCTTTGGTATTCTTTTTTCGTCATTCCAAAGTAGGGACCTTTCGGTATTATTTTTGTCCCGCCGAGTAGTAAAGACCTTAGGTATTCTTTTCCCGTCCCCCCAGAATAGGGACCTTTCGGTTTTATTTTTCTGCCCCACCGAGTAGGGACCTTTCGGTATCTTTACTGTCCCCCGAGTTGGGACCTCTCGAACTTTTATCAATACATTTATCGTTTATTCAAAATCCATATATATAGAGGCTCACTAGCCCAAAAAATATAACCGGCATTCATGTCTTAGTTTTCATTTTGAGATCTCATAACATGTGAAGAAAAGATAAGAAAACAAAATATCTAAGAACTCACCAACTAAATCAACCTCAGCCGATTAATTCCCGTCTAAGAATTTCTGATCGATTGTGATATCCTGGAATCCCACATCGAAAAGGGAGGAGGAGTTCCTGGGATATAAAGGAAAAACCTTGAATCGTTACATTCAACGAGGTCTTTTCCCAAATGGTAGAAACCCTAGCAGAACTTCGCAGTTAAGCGTGCTTGAGCGGGAGCAATGCAAAGATGGGTGACCCCCTAGGAAGAACAAAACCGTGAGAGTTTTGCCCAAAGCAGACAATATCGTTGTCATGTGAAGGGTTAGGGTGCTACAGATGGTATCAGAGCCGACTCTCCTCACCTCCGAGTGTGGGCTCCTGCCGTCTCGCGTGACACGTGGACGGGCTACAAAGTGGGCGGGTCGATAAGGACTGGCAGGCTACAAGAGCTGGCAGGCTACTGCATGGGAACGTGCAGCCTTAAGAGGGGTGTATTGTGATATCTTGGAATCCCACATCGAAAAGGGAGAGGGAGTTCCTGAGATATAAAGGAAAAACTTTAGACCCTTACATTCAACGAGGCTTTTTTCCAGATTGTAGAAACCCTAGCAGAACTCCGCAGTTAAGCGTGCTTAAGCGGGAACAATGCAAGGATGGGTGATCCCCTGGGAAGAACAAAACCGTGAGAGTTTTGTCCAAAGCGGATAATATCGTTGTCATATGAAAAGTCGGAGTGTTATAATATAACCTGCTCTTTATTTCAATAGGATTTCATACCTTCCGACTTTCAAGGCGATAAGCTGACTGCAAAGTCCAATGATTTCACACCAGGCAGTGAATTGATTGAAACCCAATGACTCCGCTAGTTTGCCGCAAATTTAATAAAGAGAGGGATGCTAATGCACCTTTGCTCCACAATGTGAGACAAAAGAAACACAGGCTATCACACAGCTTTATAAGTGACTTTTTCAATGCTAGCACTCTTTGGCATTCTGGCGCTACTACTAAATACTAGTAACAAAAATAATTGGTTTGGTTCCCTCACTTGCCCTAAATTAACACAACTTAGGTCCAACCTGGACGATTATCCCTACCCTCGGTAGCTTACGAATTTACATCCATCCCTTTCTTACAGATATAGAGTGAAGGGGGCCGCTCATGGTTTTAAAAATCAGCCGTTACTGTTACGTAACGGTTTTGGTGGGTTCCGATACCCGTTACAACCGCTATAACGGTACTACTAAAATTCACAGTTGTAACGACTGTTACGGCCTTACGTAACGGTTGAATCGGTAGCGTAACTGTAAAAACGGTCTGTAACGGGCCATTACAGACGTTACTCTGCGAAAAAATGGCTTTTTGGCATGTGAATGCCTGATGCCTATTTTTTTCCATATCTTGGATCGTTTTCACTATTTTTATCTCAAAACAACCGAGAAAGTGGCGATCCAACTGGATTAAGTAAGAATTTAGTCAGATCTACTCCATTTCGGCGAGATTTTTGGATTTTCGAAAATTTCAATCTTTCGAGTTCTTCCGAATGTATTTTCAAGTTATGGTTCTTACTTTCTTCATCTTCTCTTCTTCCATTTGATGATTTTGATCAACAATTAGCTCAGATATTCTTCACTATGGCTATAATTTTACATTTTCCCGTCAGATTCGTTCACGAAGTCTTCTATTATTCAATTTCTTTAGTTTCGGCAACTACTATTGTTCAGAATCTTCTGATTTTGGCATTTGCTAGGCACTTCTCGTTGGATCTGAAGATATAATCTTCAGAATCTTCAGATCTTCTCCTTTTTCCATTTTTAGCTGAAACTTGAGTTAGTTTATGGCTTGAATTTTATCTTTTTAAAATTATTTTTTTATCTTTATTTTTTTAAATTTTAAAAATAATATACATATCTATCCATCTATTGCTTTTTTTTAATTAATGTAGTACTTTTTTATTAGTTAAAAATATTTTTTAGTTAGTCACAATCTGTTAATGAAGGAGATCTGGGTTTCTGGAGTCCGAACTATTTGGTGATTCTAGTCAGCTAACTCTTAGCTGTGCTAAATTTTAATTTTTTTATTATTATTTTTATCTTTACTCTTTGGAAATTAAAATTACAGATCTATCGCTTGGAAGCCTTAAATACTTGTTTAATATATATATATATATATATATATATAAAATACTTGTTTAAGA
>JAOTRH010000001.1:23137739-23165782 GCA_034768845.1 Heliamphora exappendiculata
TAATATATTGAATATATATGTATCTCTCTCTACCCTGCATTGTATCGGAGTGCATTTTTAAAAAACTTAAAAATCATACCGTTGTGCTGCCCAAAATCTTAAGAAATAAAAAGTTTTTTTTTGAAAAACTATTTTAGTCCAAAATCAAGCCGCTGTGCCGCCCAAAAATACAAGAAATTATAATTTTTCTTCTTACAAAATTCTTTTAGTGAAGAATCATGTTGTTACGCTGCCCATATTTTTTTAATAAATTTTTTTCCTAAAAAACTAATCTTAATTTTTATTAGAAAACATCTCCTTTTTTTAATAAATTTATTTTCTAGCAAAAATATTCGTTTTAAATAAAAATTGTTTTCCTTAAAAATTTTGAAAAGCTTAAAGATCTTTTATATAAAAAAAACATATTTTTCTAGTAACTAGCAAAAACTATACTATTTTTTTAAAAATAAAACTCTTTTTCTAAAAATATTAAAAAAAATTAAAAATATTTTGTAAAAACCTTGTTTCTAAATAACTAGCATAAACCATACTATTTTTAAAATGAAAATATTTTCTAAAAATATTGAAAAGATTAAAAAGCTTTTTACATGAAACATACTATTAAAATATCCAGCAAAACTATACCTTTTTTAAAAACCTTTTTTCCTAAAAATTGACAGGCCTAAAAATATTATTATAAAAAATCCTATTACCCAAATATGTAGCAAAACTAAACATTTTTAAATTGAACCCATTTTCTTAAAATTTTGGAAACTTAAAAACATTTGTATTAAAATTCTAATTTCAATACAAATGTACTTAGCAAAGAAAACATTTTAATCTACTTTTCTATTCTTAACAAAGAAAACTATACCCTTTCTATAATCATAGAAAATCAACCTTTTAAATTTTTAGTCTATTTTTTTTTTAATAATAAAGAAAACTTATATTTTTTTTATATTAATAGAAAAACATTCTTTTAACATATTTTCTTATAATATTAAGAAAAAATTATATTTTCTATATTAATAGAAAAATCAAACTTCTAACCTATTTTCTTATAATATTAAGAAGCATTATATTCTTCTATAATAATAAAAAAAAATCAAAATTTTAACCTATTTTCTTATAATAATAAGAAAAACTATATTTTTCTAAATTAATAGAAAAACAACCAACTCTTTTGCGTATTTTCTTAAAATGTCAAGATAAACTGTACTCTTCTATATTAATAGAAAAATATATAAAACTCTTCTAATTAAACCTTTTGTTATAATGATAAGAAAATGCTATTTTCTTATCCAACGGTTTGACCCAATATCCAACAGCTTGTCATTGTAGGCGTACATGTACCAAATCGTGCATTTGCGCATAAAGTACGAGCGGCTTGGTTCTCATCCAAGGATATGTAAATAGCTCGAACAAGTTTAGCCACATCATCTAAAAGTATATCATATCCACAAGAATATACAAGAGTGCATAAACCTGCGCCCGCCAAGAATATAAAGTAAGTTTTTCTTCTAAATCATCCTCTTTTTCACTATTTCCTACATCTTATTCTACTTCTCTTTCTTCACATAAAAAAATCTTTGAATTATATTTAGCCCAAACACTTCTTTTTTAGGATGTATAAAAGTTTAAAATAACTAATTAAATAAAAAAATTAATAGAGGGAATTAGTACCGAAAGAACAATATTGGGTGCCTAATACCTTCTCAACTCGCAACAGTGAATTTTCGAACCTATCTCTCGTTTTACTCGCTGATTAAAACGAAAGTCATTTCAAATCGGGTCTGGCTATTATGTCGTTTTTCAAACAAAAATTTTTTATTTGGCATTTTCTTGCCTTTTCAAAACCTAAAACTTAATTTTCAAACCTTACTTTACTTGTTTTGAAAATGGTTTTAAAAGTTGACCTGATACACACCCAAACTCAATGTTAGCTCGCGACTTTAATTTTTCAAGTTTATGATCCGATAAACTCAAATCCCTCAAATGTGTTGCATTTTAAGCTAAAAATTTCTTTCTTAGGATTTTAAAAAATAAAAGAAACAAAAACCTAGAAAAAATTGGAGCGTGACAATATCAAAACCAACAACGCAAACAAATAAAATAGAACCACACAAAGGCACACGATTATAACGTGGAAGACCTCAACTCAAGTACAAATTACAGGACTAATCCAAGTCTAGATAAATCAAGCACTATAAATAAATTTTTGTTACAAAAAATCTTACAAAATCACCATTGAATCCACAACGATGTAAGCTTACTCTTGCCAAATTCACGTATACCGAATCATGCTTGATAGCCGACGAAATTCATCTTGGATTTTCTATCTTGAGAATTCACTCAAGATCTACCACGGATTTATAAAAAGATAAGAAAGTGATAGCTTGATGATCTTCTTGAAACTCTTGAATCTAACTTGTCATCAAACAAGATGTAAACAAAACTCTAAATAAACTTCTTCTTAAAAGCATACAGTTGTTGAAGAGAGTTTCTATGCAAAAGAGTGTGGTTGCTTTAACTTTAGCAGCAATTTAAATATGCCTCGCCAAACAGACCGATCGATCGGTGATCGATCTATATTGATCTGTCCGTCAATCTATCTTTTGATACTTGCATTAATTGTGCAGACCAATCAATTAGTATGGTCATCGATCGATTGATGACAGATCCATATCAATATGTCCATTATTTTGTCTGACAAATCTTGCAATATAAGTATTCAAACTTTAAATGATTTCAAGACTTTCATCTACAACTTAAAGTATTCAACTAAAATAACTTATTTTCATGAAATAAAATATCACGAAAAAGATTAATAAGTGTTTTTAAACGAATTGTCAAACTAACTTAGAATTTAAATCCTAAGAGAAACAAGCAGGTTTTTCTTTCTTAAGCAAGTCCATGTTTTAATTCTGATTTACATCAATTACAATAAAGAATTTCTCCATATGTATATATAAGTCACTCGTGCATGCACATTTTATAAATTGATTTTCTGATGTGAGTTATATCCATTCATTTAACACTGTACAACAAACTTGATGACTGTAAAGACAAATCCTTTCCAGTTAATTTTGTTGTAACTGCATTTGTATGTGTTGGGTGTATATCTTGTATTTTATGGATCCGTATAATTAGAATTTTATTTACATGTATTTGGGCTGAACTAGAGTCATGAATCTATAAGGAATCTAATACATGTAGGATTTGTAATTATATGGGGTTAGAATTTTAGAGTTTGCCTATAAATAAGACTCTATAATCCAAGTTATTCGTGTAGAGAGAAAATCAAAGAGGGTAGAGATGTAGGGAGAGACGAAAAAATACCGAGGGTACGAAAATAATCTTTGAGCGAAAAAACGAAATTTGTTTCAGGGCTCGGGTTGTGGGTGTCGGATTTTATTGTGTTTTTAATCTCGAGTTTGTACATTCTACAGTTATAGTTGATTATTTCTCTCACCCATGAAGGTAGGCAGATTGTGCCAAATCACGTATATCGTTGCGTATTTTTTTTTGGTATGTGCAATAATTTTTGCTTTCGTTCGCGTTTGGGGATTAGTATTCAAGTTCTAACAAGTGATATCAGAGCTGACGATAGACGATTCGAAGCCGTGGTGATTGATCGGAGCAAAGTACTATTTTTTGATTTTTAGTTCATATAAATCAAAAAAAAAAATTTGCACAAAAGAGAAGATGAAGGGATGCGGCCACAGAAGCAACCAATTGAAATGATTTGCTTCAAATTAATTTTTTCGATTTTCGTGCAAAGAATTTGAGATTGATGATGGAATTTGTAATCACGCTTGGTGGAACGGCTTGACTAGTTGGCTTGAAACCTAATCAATTAATAATAGCAAATTTTAGTTATTGAGAACAGGATTGATCCGCTTGAATCACGATGGGATTCTTGGGAATCTAATTTATTGGGCAATAATCATGTGTTGTTGCAGTACTAAAATCGATGGTTTAAAATTATTGTGCTATATCGGCTTGTATGTATAGCAAATTAATTTAAGGAGAAGGTGTACCCTAATATTTTTTGGCGCTGCAGATTCATTGATACAGTCAAAAATTTTAAGTTATGAATGATTTGATAAAATTAGACAGATCGACTTAGATTAGAATTGATCGAGCGAGATCAAAGGAGATCAGAGACAATCCGGAGCAATCTGATTCAATCAATGGCGGAAGACTAATCATCAAAGGATGCAGTTGAGATTTAAGTTGCAGGTGGAGTTAAGTCACACGGCGATTTCCTAATTCGATGGATGATTAGCAATTAGGACACCTCGACGCTGGGTGTCGAGCATCTCAATGTAGAGGTGCAAGCCATGCTGGTTTGAGTGTAGCGGATTAACAACGACATTAGAATCGATATCAACACTGTTTATCTTCAGGGTGGTTTGCAGAATTCAAGCCAATGTGAAGATTATTGAGTGTATGTCTTGTATTCTGTAAACCCGTATAATTAGAATTTTATTTACATATATTTGGGCTGAGTTTGAGTCATGAATTCATAAGGAATCTAATACTTATAGGGTTTGTAATTGTATGGGGTTAGAATTTTAGAGTTTGCCTATAAATAGAACTCTATAATTCTAGTTATTCGTGTGGAGAGAAAATCAAAGAGAGTAGAGATGTGGGAGAGATGAAAAAATACCAGGGGCACTAGAATAACCTTTGAGCGAAAAAACGAAATTTGTTTCAGGGCTCGAATTGTGGGTGTTGAATTTTGAGGTGTTTTTAATCTTAGGTTTGTACATTTTACGGTTATAGTTAATTGTTTCTTTTACCCGAGAAAATAAGCAGGTTGTGCCGAGCCACGTATATCGTTGTATATTTTTTTTTAGTATGTACAATGATTTTTGTTTCCATTCACGTTTAAAAATTAGTATTCAAATCCCAACACTATATAATCAAAAAAATGGAATTACACACACACATAGATTTCTCCTAGAAGAGTGTGGTGTTTTACAACTTCTTCCAGTTTGTTTTGTGCTTGAGCGTGTATTTCTCTTTGGAGGGCTTAAGGCTCTGTTTGGTTTAGCTTTTCCTATAGTTTTTTTTTGTTTTTTATGAATTTTTTTGATTTTTGAACTAATTTTTTTACTTTTTTAATTCATTATAATAAAATAAATCTCAAAATATAGCTATTTTGAAAAAATTAAAAAAAATTACTAAAGAAATAAAAAAGCTACATAAAAGCCATAAAGTGACTTTTTTCGTCTTATTTGAATTTTTGTCAAATTTTTTTATTTTTTTAATTTCTTATAACAAGAAAGATCTAATAAATATATTCGTTTGAACTAACATAAAAAAATTACTAAAAAACAAAAAAAAATTATATAAAAAAAATTATCTCACACAATACCTTACTTGTTCAGAAGTCCTTTTCATTCCTGGCTTTTTCTTTGTTTCACTCCTTTTCATTTTGGTATCCACTCTTTTTCTTGAAAAACACTTTATTTAACTTGCAACTTAACCCTTTCTGCTCAAAATTAGTTGTTTATATCCACACACAAAAAAAGTTGTACTTAAATACAAAATTAGTCATTTAACGGTTTTTTTTTCTAAAAAAGTGTAAAAATCAAGAAATAAAAAAAACTTGCATGCTTCAGTATATCTATTATGCAATTATTTTATGTACTTAAATACAATATCTAAGTCTAGTTTGGTTTCAAGGCCGCATTTTTATAAAATAAAATTAGTTTTTAAATTATATTGTTTGATTTTTTTTAAAGTCAACTAACTATTTTTTATATCTTTTTAAAAAAAAAAGTTTATACACATTTTAAACACTTTATTTTTTAAATAAAATTACTATAATACTCTAAATTAAAAAAAACAACCCTCCTCCTACAAAAAAATCATACTAATATCCTAAACACTATAATTTAAAACCAAAAAATAAGAACATATTAGATATTTTAATAAAAAAATAAAAAACCAAAAAAAATTATTATAAAAAATTATTTTAGACAGTTTAATTTTTTATTTTCTTTAAAAAAAAAATTTAAATCTCTTAAAAATTAATTTTTTTTAACATCTCAAACATAACATAAAAATCATATATTTGTGTTAATTTTATTACTATTATATGTAAAACTCAGATTAACATGTAAACTAGGTGCAGTGTATGGCCGTCTCAATCAAATAATTATTAATAATTCATTTATTAACTCTTTCATGTTACGTGTGAAAAAGAACTTAATGCCTAGTTTGAACGGTTTAAAAAGTTAATTTTTTATAATTAATTTTTAAATAGTTAATTAATTTTTTTAAAAAAAAATTATACACATCTCAAATATATTGAATTTTTTTGAATAAAATAATTATAATATTCTCAATTAAAAAATCAATTCTACACTTAATAATAAGAAAATATGTCAAATTTTAAATACCATAACTTAAAAATAAAATTTAAAAATATCAATCTTTTTAAACATTTTAAACTAAGCCTTCATTTGACGAGAAAATTTTAGATACCAATAGGGTACCATGCTGTACATGCCAGCTGGTACCCTCAACCAATAAGAGCTTGCCAGTTGACATTTAAAAAACAAAAAATAAAAAAAAATGAAAATTGAAGCAGCGCCAGAGGGATCCTCCCCGACGCCCACTCTTGCCGTCGCCACCTGCGGTAGCCATTCACGTCGCCGCAGTTGATTTCCGTCTTTGTCGTAGCCGCTAGCGAACTTCCTCCAACTCTACTATCCCCCTCTCTCTCCCTCTATATATATATATATATATATATATATATATATAGCTATACCGGTGGTGGAAGGCCGATATATCTATATATATATATATAGAGAGAGAGAGAGGGGGAAAGGGATAGCAAAGTCGGAGGAGGCTTGCCGGTGGCAGCGACGATGATAGAAATTAACGGCGGCGGCGTGGACGGCCACCGCAGGTGGCGACGGCGAGGGTGGGCGTCGGGGAGGGAGTTCTCCGGTGCTGCTTCAGTTTTGCGCTGTTTTAGTTTTAGTTTTTTTTTTCTTTTAAATGCGCTAGCAAGCTCTCATTGGCTGAGAGTACCAGTTGGCATGTACAGCATGGTACCTTATCCGTAGCTAAAATTTTCTCTCATTTGACAATTTGACTTTAAACCGAATTTTTAATTTTAAATCGCTTTAAGTTAATAAGTCAAAAAATTCATTTAGTTGAGAAAAATTTATTGAAATTTATGTAATTTTATATGTAAAAAGTAAAATTAAAATTTATTATAAAAAATAAAAAAGTATAAAAATAAATAAGATAAAAATTGAGAGTTAAAAAAAAATTTAAAATTTTTAAACTTCAAATTAAAAATTAAAAAACCAACTTTAAATTAGTTGCCAAAGCTTAAAATAAAATAAAGGGGGAATTTTGCTGAGCGCAGCCCCAATGCTTTCTTGCTGGCTGTTCATTTCCTCTCTCCTCTCTTCTCTCCTCTCTCCTCTCCCCAAAACCCCACCTGAAGATACCATCCCCTATCTAAACAGTAAACAGAAGGTATCCTTCATCGTCGTTATTTTCCTACCAACCAAACACCCCCATGGACGAGAACCTCCAGAGCTCACTCTCCATCTTCTCAAAACCCTAGCAATACCCTCACACTGTCCTTACTATGGACCCCCGCCGTGTGTCCCGCGCCGTGATCGACCCTAAAGTGCGCCAGGTGGGGTTCTTCGCCCCCGGAGCCCCACCTGCCCGGACTCACTCCAGCCCACTCGGCCCTTCATCTTCTTCCCCTCCGGTCTCCGACCTCTCCCCATCCGGCAACTCTCTCTCTCCGGTCATGATCCCCCCGCCCCGTCACCTCTCCGACCTCTCGCGCCATGTTCAGTTCCCTACGGTTCCCCTCTCACCCCTCCGTCGACCATCGGCCGGCGAGTCCATTCCTGTCGGCAGCTACAATCCGTCGGAATTTGCTTCGCCGACGACCTCGTTTGGGGATTTCTCGGATGACGCACCGTCGCCGGCCTCGACTCACAAGGGAAATACTGGAAAAACCGCCAGCTCGCTCCCTAGTGGCGGTTTCAATTTTGCGGCGGCAAAGCCTAATAATTTTCCGGTGACTAGTTTGACGACGGTATCAGTGGTCAATACGCTTCCTGGTGTTTCTGGTACGCAACAGCTTCACAGTCTTGGACCCTATTCTGGTTTGATTATAATTTGTTCATATTTGGAAGCAACAATGCTAGAAACACTAAAAAGTGTACTAAAAATGCACTAATTACTCACAAGTTTTTGTGGTCTCTAATTAGTGCATTTTTAGTACACTTTTTAGTGTACATAGCAATTCTCCATTCTTTAAGAAACAAAGGCAGTTTAAAGGTGATAAAGCTATGATCTAATAATTCAATTGGTTGATTGTTGGTACATCACTGTAAAAGAGCCGCGTAGAATCTAATATGAATGTCCCTACATCTTGGAAAGAAGAAAAATGATAGAATAAGGAGGTTCAAGACTTCCAAGTCACAGTAGTGCAAAAGGTGCATGTTATAAAGCTTGGCATATTTATAGTGCAGTGACTATGAAGGCCTAGAAAGTTATATAAACTAGCTGTATTTGGTCATTTACTGAAAGCACCCAAAAGCAAAAGAAGAAGGCTAAAAAGAATTGAGTTGAGATGATGAGAGTACTTTGTTTTCTGCGTTTTCCTATGTTCTGACGAAGGATGTGGCCATGGTTTCGCAGGTCAATGCTACAGTATAACTTTCATATTGAATCCCCAACCCCCGATTTTTAGAATTGTTTCAATCCCACCTAGTTGAGAAATGGGTTTATTAACTAGGTCATCAAAATTGAGTTTAATAGGTGCTCCCTTTTCCTGACAGGCTGACAGAAGCAATCTCAAGAAAGATCTGTTGATTTTGTGCTCATTTCTAATTGTATTTCCATCAATTAGAAGTTCATTTGTTTTTACGATTGAAATCATAATGAAGGAGAAGCCCAAATTGGGTTTGGAATAGAATTTATTGTGTTGAAAGAGGTATCTCAAAAACTGTTCAACTTACCTGCTGGTACCTAAGTTTGTTCTGCAAATGAATCGTGCTATTCATGGTCCATTGATCCATTCCACCATAATTGATCACTCCTATCACTACTGGGAAGGACAGAAATGCCGATTAAGCAATTCCTCCCATCAACATTACCAAGCAAAGCTTGAGCTTGGATTTTATCTCTCTTGGTTTTGTGGCCGCAGTTGTTTGCATCTGTTAAGAGTAATTATCTTTTTCACTAATATAGTATTTACTACTATCCTCCTCCAGCTCTCTGAGGAAATAAATATAAGAGACTATCTTGATGCATAGAGAAAAAGAGAGAGATATGCCTCCTTATCCCCATCCATCTGCATAAAAGATAATTTTGCACAGTATCTTATCTTAAATATCCAGATTTTGGCACTTTCTTTTTGCTCATGCCAAGCCTTGCTCAAGCTCTGTTGAAAATGAGTGAGCTTAGCTCAAACAAGTTTGGCAAAGGTTGAATTGTGCTCCAGACCCATCAACAAACCTGACTGAGCAGAAAAAGCCTTATACTAGGGTCAGCTTAGTTCTTTTGCTGAAAGTGGCTCCATTTCCCTTTTACATTCTTTGTTTTGATCTTTCCGGTTGAATACAGCTTTCCCTGACAAAAAGGATCCAAAAGCTTCATTTGCAGAAAAAGATGGAGGACCATCTCTTGAAATGCAGAATGAACAATCTGCAAGTTCTAAGCCACTGAAAGAAAAAACCTCCAAGGCTGAAAGACGTGCCCTTCAAGAGGCTCAACGAGCTGCAAAAGCTGCTGCAACAGCTGCTGCAAAAGGTACCTCTGTTCTCTTTTCGTTTTTAAATAAATTATTGACTAGTGTCAGTGCCTTTGTAGTGTTTTTTGATTGCATGTGGAACTTTAGCCTTCACTTGAATATTGAGATAGGAAGACTGCTTTTGAAGTAGCATTCCTAACAGTTCAGAACCATATTGTTATATCTTTTCAATCTTTAGTTTTATGCTTTGGTTATGAGTTAGCTTGTGGGTTTATGGAATCATTTTGCTATTGTGCATACAAGAACGGGCCAGGTAAATACTCAGGTGAAAGCATTCAAGAACTGGTGAACCCATTTCGATTTTGAGCTTCCCTATTTGTCTCCTTCAACAAGATGATCATTTGGTGAACATCATATCAATTTGAAATCTAGTATCCTTTGTGGTATTTGTGGCACGTATTGTGAGGCTTATGTTCTATTATCCAGACTCCAGGGAACATGCCAATTGCCCCAGTGACTTCTGCCATCCTGACCCTGTTAAATGAGTCTTGGAGTTATTGGCCTCAACCTCAGATTCTTACTTTGGAGTTCAATAGCGTAAGCTAAAGCTTGAAAATAGGCAACTCAATGTTCGATGTTCGCCTTTTCTGCTCCTCCTGACCGCTCAACTATAAGCATAAAACTCCCCACCTTTTAGGCATGACCCACTACTGGATTCGCATTAAGGGAAGCTAGCAGAAACCATAACTCCATTACTGCTCACCCTGCATAATGCTCCCCTTCTTAACTTCTTTAAATGCTAAATGGAATTGAGATCTACCTTAATTTGGATGTAGTGCCTCTTAAAGCACTTGTGGCAATACGAATGTTGTTATCCGTCGTCTTCACTGGATATAGCTTTAATACGAGCGATTGATGATTATAATAACCTTTGTTCTGTTTATGTAGCTGAAGGAAGCAAGACACCTGCAGCTGCTTCTGGGCCAGTGACTGCAAAACCAGCTAAAGCTGCAAAAGCTGCTTCACAAAAGAATGATATTTCTCCAGTTGCAGCTCTTGAGAAAAAGGGTGGTGACCGTCCACCAGACAAAGACAGGAAGAAAGATGTTCCCCATCCACGCATGCAGTTTGATGACAAGAGCCGTGTGGAGAAGGCCAAAAAGCGGGCTGTTGTAAAACAAACTGAAGCTCGGAACAGAGTTGAACTGTTTAGGCATTTACCTCAATATGAACATGGGACACGACTACCTGATCTGGAGTCAAAGTTCTTTCAACTCGATCCTGTCCATCCTTCTATTTACAAGGTATTTTTTAGCAATAATAATATTGTACTATCACATGCAACCACTGAAGTTGTATCAGAAGCCATCAGGCACGAATGATCGATCTCCAAACATTTCACTCAATCAAACTCAGCTCTATGTCACTAAAGTTTTGCATTGTTGTCTCCAGAATCTGGTCAACAAGTTCATTCCATCTCGAAACTAATTGGGGCTGAGTCTCTTTGACAATGACCAATAGTGCATAAAGTGGTGATTAGCACCTTAGATCTAGCTTATAATCTGCAAATGAAACTTGTTTTATTTTTATATGCTTTATCCTAACTATGAATATTTATACATGTTATCAGGTTGGTTTAAGGTATTTAGCTGGAGATATATCTGGTGGCAATGCCCGTTGCATTTCAATGCTGCAAGCATTCCAAGAGTCAATTAGAGACTACTCAACACCACCCGAAAAGGCTCTTGTTAGAGACTTGACCACAAAAATTAACTCTTATGTTTCGTTTCTTATTGAATGCAGGCCCCTTTCAATCAGCATGGGGAATGTGATTAGATTTCTTAAGACTAGAATTGCCAAGTTACCTTTGACTATGTCTGAATCAAAAGCAAAAGCAACTCTTGTGTCAGATATGGATCGTTTTATAAATGAGAAAATAATACTAGCAGATAGGGTGATAGTCAGGCATGCTGTAACCAAAATCAGGGATGGAGATGTTCTTCTCACATATGGCTCATCCTCTGCTGTTGAAATGATACTACTGCATGCGCATGAGCTTGGTAAAAAGTTTCGTGTTGTGGTTGTTGATTCCCGTCCAAAGCTTGAAGGGCGACTATTACTTCGTAGGTTGATGGGAAAGGGTCTTAGCTGCACGTATACTTATATAAATGCCGTTTATTTTATCATGCATGAAGTCACTCGAGTTTTTTTGGGGGCTTCATCTGTATTGTCCAATGGAACAGTTTATTCAAGGGTTGGAACTGCATGTGTTGCAATGGTTGCTCATGAATTCCATGTTCCAGTCTTGGTATGTTGTGAAGCATATAAATTTCATGAGAGAGTGCAGCTTGATTCAATTTGCTCGAATGAACTTGGTATGTGTTATGTCAATGGAGTTATTTTTCTCATGGTACTGGAGATGAAGTGTTTTCCGATCATTAATGGTAAGATTTCTGTCTTGCAGGCGATCCAGATACAATTTCAAAGGTTCCTGGTAGAAAGGAAATCAATTATTTAGATGATTGGGGTACTAATGAAAATCTACAGCTTCTAAATCTGATGTAAGCAGTTTAGTTGATTAATCCACAACTATTAGTTTGTGCCAAGTGCCAACTGATAAGGCAGTCTCATATTTTGTCTTTTCATTGCCACAGCTATGATGCAACTCCTTCCGAATATGTCTCAATGATTATCACAGATTATGGCATGGTAAGTCTGATTCAGGTTTCAATGACATAATTGTGTGATGCAACTCCTGTTAGTCATTGTTTTTTGAAATTGATATGGGAGAATGAAGAAACGAAGATGTCACAAAATAAATTGTGTTATTGCTGTTCGATGGTCGAGTATCGGCTGTGAGTGTGTCTTGGCCTTGTCTTCCCTACATAATAGGAATATGCATCCAAAATTTGGGTATGGATATGGGTATGTATACACGTCCTAAGTATTTAAATATGCCGAATATTGTATATTATTTTGACATAAGATGTTACTATTATCTAGGATGCTAAAGGGATTTCCATCTTCGGAGGCTAGAAATTCTTCTTTACTATTAAACATGAGTTCTTCTTCAAATGTCATAATAAATTAGAGGATCCATGTGTCTAATTTGGGTACGGGAATTGGATACATATCCATATGAGGAATGGTTCTAGATCTCCCTTTGAGTTCGTGTCCTGGGTAGGGCGGTTGATACTGTAGCTTTCCTTTGCAATGTTCCCCTTGCAGGATACTTTGAATTGAGTACCAGGATCAACTCTTTTATCTCCTTCCAAGTTTTATAAAGTGTCATATGAGGCAATCCTGTAGATAGAATGAGTTGAACTTCCCCAGATTTTCACTTGCAAAATGCATTCTATTACTTCCTTAGACATCCATTGATAGTTATCACTATCAAGTATCAACTTTGTTGGTTAGAATCATCATAAATGAAATTATTCCTTCAATTTATTTATTCATTTACATGCTCATCAACTTAATACCTGTTTCTTGGTTTTGTTGTTCACTCAGGTCCCACCCACAAGTGTTCCTGTCATCGTTCGAGAATACCGAAGGGAACACGTTTGGATATAGAGTTCCAATTGGAGTCATGGAGGTTTCTCAAATTTCATGTTCAGCTATCTTTGAGGAGATGAGATTGGGACTATGAGTTACTTTAAGGCAAGCTCTCGTATTTTCTCTTTTTCACCCATCTGGAATAATGCTATTTGGCTCGGCAGATTATCTGTTACTATATTTTACCTGCTCAGCGATGAGTGCGATTTACATGCCTCTCTGGGCAGTTTTGGGGATGCATTTTGAGTGTATTTGATGAGCCTCTTTTCTCCTCACAGATGTTGACTGTGACGATGTGTTGAACCAATCGTTTCTGATTTTGGACTTCATTGCTAATTAACATTATTATTAGCTATCTTGCAGCCCCATTTTTTGAGCTGACAAACCATACCTGACTTCAATTGGGGTCTGGGTGCAAAGTGCCTAGAAGTGGGCAATTTTATTGGGTTAGATTTGAGGACACTAAATGGGAATATTGCAATTGCCCTTAGTGCTTCCATATAAGTAACCGGCGCCAATGGGTGGAGCTGAGCTAACAAGGCCTCACATATGCGAAGGCTCTTCCTGTTGTAAAATTAAATTATAAATTATTATGCTAGGACTTCACAGCAGTATAGTGATATGGTCCAAACTTGCAAGGACTGCAAAAGGTTAAGTTTGGATGGCCAGAATTTAAAGGAGAATGGGAATCTCATGATTGGACATCAATGATACCGAAAGTTCGATCTGGTTTCTCTCTATTTTACAAAAAAATTGAGAGATTTCTATTTTTCTTATAGTGCTTGTGGTTTCCATTTGGATGATTTGAACTGTTCATAATGTAAAACTTATCGAAAAGAACATTCATATAAAAAATCAAATTAATTAGATATTCATAATCACACGATTAGATCATAGATGACATTGATCCTAAATAAAGTGGACGATAAATTTAATTTTGATAGTAGAACATATATTGTTTTTTTTACCAATATAATCCAATCATAAAATTATTGATACTTTTTCAATTTATTTTTTTTTGTTGGCATTTTTGGTAAATTTTAGAATATGAATAGTTTGAATTATTGAGGTGGGCTACCATAGACACTTATAATAAAGAAATTGAGGTGTATACAGATTTCTTAAAATTAATTACTCATATTTGCATTGGTATAATTGAAGAATTTTATTGAACAAGAAAAACAATATTTAAAAACTTTTTGGAGTTTTTCATTCTTTTTTAGATGAGGTTGAAATATAAGATTACCATGGAGGGGTTTAGATTCTGTTTTAGATTTGAAAGAGGAATTTCAAATGGAGTAGGTATAATTAAGAATTATGATCTTTTTAAATATTTATATAATAAAATAGTTCTTACTTTTTGAAAATATGTTTTCTCTACTCTAATATATTTTGAAAAGAATGGTTGTGATGAATTCAAACTTTGATATGACAATCAAAAGTTTAGCTTTTTGAATTATGTTCTCTTCGTATAATCAAAATCTTACATTTTTATATAGGCAAAAACTTTCCTTTTCAAAAATATCTTTTAATGGTGAAAATTCAATCTTTTTAAAAATTGAAATTAGGTAAATTTTACTATATTTAGATTTTACTCTCTCTCTCTCTCTCTCTCTCACACACACACACACACACAAACTCCTTTTAAATTTCTTCTCTCCTATTTTAATAAATACATTTCAAATTTTTTTTCAAATTTTGTTCTTTTGGATAAAGTCATTTTCATTTTAAATTTCTGCTTACAACAAACTCATTATCTTCCTTCCTTCATTATCTCTCTATGCACTATCAGTATTAAAATTGTTCGATAGCATCTTTAGATACGGACAATTCACTATGTTTTATTTAGTAGAATAACTAGAATTATGATGGCTGAAAATTACATTTTTATTTCCTTCAAGATTAACAATGACAATTTGTCTTGATTCTTCTTAATTCCACTCACCCAGTCACCCTGATAAGAAAGTTGAGATAGGTAAGGAATTTGTACCCCTAAATTAGAAAGGGCAATTTGGTCAAGTCCATGGGATGCAATTTGCACTCTCACCCAATTATGGAAGAATCCACTTACCTTTTAAATGGAAAGCATTTCCGAGCTTGGGAAAAAGGAGGGTGGATGGAATGGAATCTTTAAAAGGTAGAATTCTTTAAAGCACAGTCCATTCAGAATTCTTTCTAAAAGTTGTATTATAAATCTTACCACAGCATCTTTAGCGAATTTCAAGTTTGATATGCTACAGTTTCTGCACAATATTTTGGCCATGTTTGGATTATTTAAAAAACTGATGTTTATGAAAAAAGTCACATTTTAAGTTATATCGTTTGTTTTTTATTAAAAAGCTAATTAATTTTTCTTTGTCAAAGAAAAAAACTTATACATATTCTAAACACACTCAACTTTTTTTTGAATTAAATAACTATGAATCTCTTAATTAAAAAAGCAGTTATACTCTTAACAATAAAAAAAATCGTGTCAATATTTTAAATATTATAATTTAAATATACGGGCATATTACACATGCTAACAAAAAGCAAAACAAAACAAAAAAAGAAGAAGCTATCCTAAATAAATTATTCCAAACACTTAATTTTTTTCTTTTTTACTAAAAAATTTAAATTTATTAAAAGTTAAACTTTTTTAACATTCCAATTAAACAGGCATTTGGTATTTTGAATTCCGGAAGAAATGTGCTACATGGAAACCAAAATCTCACTGTTAGAATGGCCAAAAGTTCGTTAAAAAAAAAAAACAGAAAAAGAAAAAAGAAAACACCGAAAGACCTGTTTCAACTGGCTTTTCAGTCAGTTTTTTTGCAAAAAAATTAACTTTTAAGCTGCATTATTCAGTTTCAAAAGAAAGCTAACTAATTTTTTTTTTTCATCTCTTAATTCAAAGAAAAAGAATAATACAAAATTACTATAATACATTTGCATAAAAAAAATCAACTCTACTCATAAAAAAAAAAATCAATGTCAATATTTCAAACACTACAACTTAAAAAGCTAAAAATAACGACATTTTAAATATTTTAATAAAAAGCAAAAAAAACAAAAAAGTTATTACAAAAAATTACTCCAAACAATCTAACTTTTTTTATTTCTCTTTTTCTGAAAAAAATTATAAATCTTTTAAAATAAAACTTTTTAAACGTTACAAACAAGCTTAAGATATGAAAGCTACATTTTTAAATTCAAATTATGTTTAGTTTGTTGTTCTTGATTTTGTTGCTGCTGCTCCTCCAAGTGTAGTTTTAACTGTTTCTCTACTTCATCCAATGCTTACATTCATATCAAATCATTCTAATTTCTTCCAACCTTAATGTCATTTTTCTCATGTCTAAGAGATTATTTTTTTGTAATTAAATTTTTAGAGCATTGGCTTGTCAATAATGTCTTTTATGATTTAATTTGTATTTTAGTTTTTACTTATGTTTATGATTTAATTCATATTTTATTTTATCTTATTGATGTTTTAATTTAGCTGTAACTCAAACTAAGTTAATTTTATTAAGTTTTAATAGTAAATTTCTATTGTTGATTTGTGTTTAGTTTTATTCATATTTAAGTTCTTATTCTAATAAACTAAACATAATTTGAATTTATGTTTGTATTTTGTAAACTAATTTTAATTTATATTAACTTATTGAACTAAATGATTTGGATTGCCAGATTAGATTTTTTATGATTTAATTCGTATTTAATTTAATTTAATTTAAGTTGTTAATTCAGTTTCATCTTAGTAAAAAAAAGAAGCAAATTACTGTTATTTTTAACATCTGAGTTTTGATAATTAGATTTTTACATTATTGTGTTTTCAATTATGATCTTTAAGATTTAATTTTTTTTAATTCTTTTATGATTTATTTGTATGTTATTTTATTTTATTACTGATATGTGTTTAATTTTATTTGTATTTTTATGATATGTCTTTAAAATTTTGTTAACATTAAATAAATAATAAAACTGTATATATAATATATTAAAATTTTTTATAAAATAAAAAAATTACTTTTATTAAAAAATAATATTAAATACTAAAAATAAAATTATAATTTTTAATATACAATCCTAACATATCACCACTGTAGGATTCGAACAAACTGACATAAAGAGAAAATGCTCACATCACCACTTTCAAGTTTGAAAGATAGGTGCGATGTTGGCATAAAATTAATCGTGAGCAAAAATTATCTAATCAGTAATACCGGCATATAGTTTTGTGTTTGTTTAATTGTATATTTTTAGGTCTTTATTTTTATTTTTATCTTTTCATTCAATACTATTATATTTTTTTATATTTGGATTATATCTCAAATTTTTAGACGAGAAAATTTGACTTTTTTTAAAAAAATTTAGAAGAATTTAAAAATCTTAATTACAAGTGATTCTTAGTGTAGATTGGCTTCCTAACTTATCGATTTGGTTTTCTAATTAATTAGTGATTGCCATAAAAACTAATTGAGTGAATTCTTAATTAGGTTCCTAAGTTGCGAGTACAAGGTATCGAGAGAATTTTTTAATCACAAAAGTTAAATAACGTCTAATAAACAATGTAAGATTCAGTTTTAGAGATCAGAGAGTGTAGAGAGACAGTGAAAAAACTCAGTTTGAGGCCACAGATATATTGTGAGGTAGAGAGAAATCATTGTAATCCTTATTTTCATATAATGGATTATTTTTTCTCTTCCGTGGAGGTTGACAGTCAACCGAACCACGTGCTTTTTTGTATTCTTGGTTGTTCTTATTATTTTATTTTGCTATTGTGGATTAAAGTCTACGTAAGTTTCTGTTTGATTACCCAAATCAATTGATCTTATTTTTTGGAAATTTATGACTAAAAATCTTAACATTTTATTATTAATTGAAGAGATGACTACGTACGTGGTGTTTGAGATTATTAAAATTAGTAACTTATAAATTGTAATTTGTAGTAAAAGTTGTGAGTGCTTGGTAAAAATTATAACTTGTAGTTGAAATAGAAAAAAATAATAATTATAACTTATAACATAAATTATGGGTGTTTAGAATAAATTATAACTTATAATTAAAAGTAGTAACAAGAAGTTAAAAGCTAATAACTGTAGCTTTCTCAAACAATCCCGTAATCTATGTAAGAGAACATATTAGATTTCTTTTCAAAAACATTTTACACGATAAAATTTTTTAACATGACTAAAATATTTAAGGGTAATTTAGGGTTAGGTCCCATTTAGGGATTTCTCTCTAAATTTAGTCCCAAAACAAAATTGATTTTGTAATAGGTCACATTTTTTATTATTCTTCTTAAAATACCCTCAAATTTTGAATCCACTCAAAATTAGGAAACACGTTTCTTTTTCTTCTAAACAACCAAACAACAAATAATCAAAACTAATATAAAAAATAATAGCTAAACAAAATTTGATTGTTCTTCTTCGTCTTTGTTCTCTCCACATTTATTGTGCTTTCATCGTATCCTCTTAGATAATCCATCATCGATTCGCATCACATTCGAAGAAAAATATGAAAATAAAAAAACGAGTCTAAAAACAAAACATATTCACAACCTGCCTAAAATGGTCTACTTCAGCAAATTATTTCATATGTATCATTTTCTAGAATGAAACATTCAACAGAAATGATATGCAAAATGAGACATTCAACAGAAAATGATACAGCCAAAAAAATAAAATACCCAACAGATCATGATACACCAATCAATTTTCTTGTTATACTTGTATTATTTATAGTAAATAATGATACACAAGTTATGATTTTTCGACCATATTATGGTTTTCATTTATATCATTTTATAGTATTATATTAAGAAAATGATATTCTGTTCTTGAACATATGGTATTATTGTATTATTTTCTGTAAGTTGTATTTGTAGTTAATGTATTATTTTTTACAAATTACTCAATCTCCGCTTGAAAATGGTGTTATAACAGATTGTAACGAAAAAAAAATTTCATTAAAGAAAATGAACAACCAGTTATTAAAATCGAAAATGAAAATAAAAAAAAACTCAATAATGGATTAAAGTGCAAAATAATGGATGAAAATATAAAACAAACATGAAAATTGTGTTAAAACTTACCGGACAAACAGATTTATAGAATATTTCAGATTTGCACTAAGATTTTCAGATGCAATGTAGTATACGCCGATCAATAATGAAACAAACAATTAAACCGAAACCCACGACGTGATATAACTAGGAAAGATTCCGTCAATAACGGAAATGTAAAATAGAAACGAATATTTACTACAAATCATAATCTTTTATTTTTTGTGTAATTTTAATTAGAACAAATAAGGGTATAATTGTCCATTATTTACTAAAAATTTCAAAAAAATATTTTATAAAATACTATATTTTTTACAAGAATTAATCCCCAAACACCTTCTTAAAAGGAGACTTATCATCAATTTACGCAATATTTAATATAGCACTCTCTCTTTACACACAAATCTATATGTATATATATATCTATAAGGGTCTGTTTGTTTGGAGGATTTGGAGGATGAAAATGGATATTTTATCACGTGGGGTCTACATATGAAGTGTTTGGAAGGTAAATATGTAATGCTAATGTTAGGAAGGTTTATATATCCTTATTATTCAAAAGTCACTTTAGTCCTTGCTCTTTGTTCCACGGTTTGCCGCTGTTACTGCTCTCTCTTTCTCTCTCTCTCCTTCCTGCCCTTGTTGTGCTACTGAATGAGGCAAGGCTAATTTGGTTTTTAATTTTAACATTGCAAATGAAAATTAATCACATGTAATTCTTCCATTTCTATATCAATACTCATATTTAAAATAAATAAAAAAACAAATACGGTACAGGTATATAACTTAGGATTATATATCCAAACTTATATCTATTGAATTTTTTATTCACCTTTTTATCCGAAGGTACTCTATATATGTCAATTTATCTTCGATCAATCAAACATGCCCTTATCTTCATATCTCTCTCTTGTAAGAGAAAATGTGAGTTTTAAACTAAGTTGAATATGAGTTCTAGCTAATTTTAAAGCTAAATAAATTAAAATTTATTTAACATTTTTTGTGATTTTAAGTGTTAATATATTCATTTTTATGTGTAATTTAATTATAAATTTTGTGTTGTTCAAAATTATTAATGGGTGAATAAAAAATTAACTCTAAAGTGTGCTAGAAAATAGTAAATTAGATAATATGAAGCCAATCCCACTTTAATTGGGAAGAAGGATCTTAAGTGCCATATATTATCCAACATTAGATTTTGGTTTGGGCTCCAAAGAGCATTCAAGTTTTGTGGTTGGAGGAAGACCTACTCATTGGTGGATTCGGCCCAAAACATATGCGCACGCCGCCGTTGTCTATTCGATCGATCGTGTTCGGATTTGGGTCGTGGGTCGGATATTTCCATTATCTTTTTGCAAAAAAAAAATTAATTATTTAAAATTTAAAATTCTGTCACAATTTTGTTAATGTTACTGACAATTGGAGTTAGAACATATTGTTAGAGTTCAAATCGATTCGCATTTGTTAGCGGATCCAACCGTTAGGCCGAATCAATTTGATAACTATATGGTCAAGTCTTAACAGGCACCATTGGGTTTATTTAAAGGCAAACCCCCTACCCATTTTCATCATCCCAATTTTGAGTTCCTCTTCTCTCTTTCTCCTCTACTTTTGCTTATGGCATATTGCTACATTTTCCATTAGTCCCGAGAGAGAGTTCAATCACAATTTTGGTTCGTCGAATCTCCAAATTGTTGTACTATTTTTGTGGGTTGAAGATCATTGCATTCTGCGAGATGTACACTATCAAACTCGAAACACCATAGCGATGGCATTTTTATCTTAATGAGATTTTGTTAAACACATGCCTTGTGATTAGAGGAAGACCTGCGCATGGGTGGGTTTGATCCAAAACACACGCATACGAGGCCGTCGCCTATTCAACCAGCCGTACCCAAGTTCGGGTCATGGGTTGTTTGTCGAATAGATCCATTATCTTTTTTGTACAAAAAATAATTATTTAAATCTTAAAATAATGTTATTGTTTTGTTACCGTTAGTGACCTTTGGAGTCAAAACGGATTATTGAAGTTCAAATCAGTTTGTGTCTACTGGCGGATCCAACTGCTAAACTGAACTAATTCGATAATTGTTCGGTCCAATTCTAATAGTAACCATTGGGTCTATTTAAAGGCCGGCCCCTTACCCATTCTCATCGTCCCAGTTTTGTTGGGAATTTTGGCTCAAATCCTATTTGAGTGGGGTAGACTTCTATTATATCTTGTTACTAAATTTTATCCACATCAATTTGACTTTTTAAAGAGCTCTAAAGAATATGAATTTGTACAAGTTTGATTAGTTTTAAACACGACTAACACAAGTTTGATTAGATTATGTCTTTTTTTTATAGATATAAATGTAGTCTCAGATTATTGTGTGTATAAGTTTTTATTGGGAGCGAGAGAATTTGTGAGAGTCGAGTGATTTGTAATCCCATTTTTATATATTGAGTTTTACCACCCTGGATGTAGATAAATTGTCGAACCACGTAAAATTTCTTTTTTTAGTTTGTTTGTGATTATTCTAGATCTTTTTGCACAACAAGTGGTATCAGAGCTTTGATAAAAGTTGATCTTTTGCTCTTCACCTAGATTTTGAAGTGATCAAGAATCGCTTTTGAATATATTAGAAGTTTTATCTCGTTGAGACAATCGAAATTCGAATGCATCCTCAAACGTCGTTTAAGTCTCTGCATATATTTTGAATGCAACAAACGCGCCCTAATTTGGTATTCAAAATCTGTTATGTGAAAAAGAAAGTCATGCGCACTAAGATTGACTTGAACTTTTGGATCATCTGAAGAAGTCAGAAGTTAAAGAACTTTACAGTAGGTAGAGCCTATTTTGTTTGTCTGGAGAAATCTATTTTGCTCATTATGAGAAGTTTGATCTTCAGATGAAGTTTGTCCTCAAATGAAATTTGGCAATAGATGAATTTTGTGTCGGTTATCTAGTTACATTTGTTGGTAGAAGATATATTAACAATTTAAGTGACAAGATATGTCATTTGGGTAAAGTTTCAATACAACTTGAACTTGACAAAATTTAGTAATTTGAGTAGTCGCTCTACCCGATTCACATTTGGCTTGGACGTGATACGTGCATCTGTCTATACTTTTTCAATTTTTAGAATTGGCACATTTGTTTGCAATTTGGCATTTCAGAACGCATCTGGTAGCAGCATTAATCAGCCAATATGTTTTATTTGAAGTTTTGGTCACCTTATATGAATTTGGCACCACAAAGCGCATTTGGATGTAGAGTTTATTAATTGATTTGTTTGATTCAGAAATTGAGCACTTTTAGTGTATTTGGTAGTGGCGTTATTATGCTGATTTGTTTGGGAGATGGATTCTCGCCAAGGTGGAGATTGTTGAAAATTTTGACTAAAATCTTATTTGAGTTGGGATAAATTTCTAGTCTATCATGTTACTAAAATTTGTCCACATCAATTTGACTTTTTGAAGAGTTCTGAAAAATGTGAATTTGCACAAGTTTGATTAGTTTTACACTCGACTAGTACAAATTTGATTAGATTATGTCTCTTTTTCTCTCCTATAAATATGAATGCAGTCTCAGATTATTGTATTTACAAATTTTGTTTGGGAGAATTTGTGAGAGTTGAGTGATTTATAATTCCTTCATCATATAAATTTATCTGTTTATGTTAAAATCTGTCTTTAGAATTTATTTGTGATTATTTTGAGTCTTTTTGCATAACAAATTTCAAGTTCCTCATCTCTCTTCCTCGACTGCTTTTACTTCAGGCATATTGCTACATTTTTCAGTAGTCCTGAGAGAGAGTTCAATCACAGTTTTAGTTCCCCAAACCTCCAAATTGTTGTGCTGCTTCCATGAGTTGAAGATCGTTGCATCTTGTGAAACGTATGATATTAAACTCGAAGCACCGTAGCGAGGAATTCTTATCTTAAAGAGATTGTGTTAAACACAAGCCTCAATTGAATTTGCTGTAATAAGTTTCTTAACTTTTTGCAATTTAAATATTTCTTTCTTATTGGTTTTTTCTCTTTCTTATTTATGCTTTCTAGTACACTTCAGATTGTTCCAACATTTTTCACTTTCTCTCTCTCTCATAAAAAGAGGCTTTCAGTCAAAGGTCCAAAAAATAAATTTTAATGCCAAAGTTCATCAACAAAATTTTTAACGCGCGAGATCCAATCGTCTACAACACAAATAAATTTAACACAAACAGATAAATTTATATGTAATGCATACAGATAAATTTATCTGTCGTTCTTTTCTAATATTAATAATTGTTATACAGATAAATTTATCTGTTAAATCAAATAAGCACAGGTAACAGATAAATTTATCTGTTTCGTGAAACAAGTATAATTTACTAAACAAATAAATTTATCTGTTTAGTGAAATAAGCATATTAACAGATAAATTTATCTGTGTATTTTATACGTGTTTTAAAAAAGTACAGTGTTATTTATACAGATAAATTTATCTGTCTGTTTATTTATATAGGACAGTTAAATTTATTGTGTACTTTATACGTATTTTAAAAATACACAATATTTTTTATACAAATAAATTTATCTATTTACTTATTTATCTATTTAAGTTTTACACTAAAAATGTTGCAATGGGGCAATGGGTTCAGGGCCAAATTGGATAACAATATTTTTGATTTTTTAGTCAAAAGATCAAAAAGCTATTATACATTATTTGACAAAAAGATAAAAAGGTAAAAAATTAAAATGTCAAAGTAAAATACATTTTTTTATGAAAACAACTACAATAACAGTGCATAGATAACATTATTTGGCAATCTTACCAGTCCCTACCCCGCCCTCGTTTCGTTCCGTTTTGTACGGGTTTTTCTCACACCCGTTAAGTAATGAGTAGGGGGTATTTGTAATTCCCGTCCCATTTTTTCCACCCGCCCCGCCCCCAATTAAATAAATTAAATATATTTAATATATAAACATATGTATAAATTTTAATTTTTAACAATATATTATAATTAAAATACAAAAATATTATACTTATTTTTAATTTGTTACTTGTATTTTTATTTTTTTTATTTTTTAATTTTAATCAATGATCAATATTATTATTTTAATATCTCATAATGTCATTATTATTAGTATTAATCTTTTTTAAAATAAAAAATATATTTTTCATTATGCTCTGCCCCCGCCTCCGCTCCCGCCTCGCCATTTTCCCAATTATTTTTTCCCTTTCCGACCCGCCCCGCTAGTAAACAGGGTGAGGGTGACAGAACACATTTCAATGTTCTACTATGTTTTTTTTTTTTTTTAAACTTAAAAGGAGTTAACTTTCCCACCACAAATAACAAAATTACTATTTTGTAAACAAAAAATGAGTGAAAATTGCTATGAACTATTTTTCATCCATAACTTTCCTATCACATGCAAGCAGTAAAATAACTATTTTATCTATAAAAAATGAGTGAAAATAATTACAAAACTGTTTTTCGTCAATAAATTTCCCACAATGAGCAACAAAATTATTATTTTGCTTACAAAAAATGAGTAAAAATGGCTAAAAGACAATTTTTCATCAATTGAATAGACATTAATTTTTAATTTGGCTGAATAGAAATAAATTAAATAATTGAGGAACAAAATAGGCAAAATTAATAGTTGAGGGACTAAATAAAAAAATCTATGATAGTTTAGGTAATAAAAATAAAATAAACCCTTACAAAAATTATCCTTATTATTTTATTATTAATTATCCAGTGAGCAGTAGTTAGCATAATTCATAAATAGTAAGTTTGTTAAGTTTGTAACACACTCTGTACTATGAATTTTTTTCATTCTTGTTTTTTGCAGTCTCGTCTCAAGATCAACAAATACTCGAGACCATTCGAGATTTTATTTTGTAAGTTAGAAGTAGGTTCAAAATAACAATTCGATTTGATGCATCCGTAAACCTGGCATAAAAAATCATCTATGCAAAAACTAAGGTTGATAGTATATCAATAGATAGATGAACAAGCTGCATTTTATTATATAAAGTGAATCATCTAAATTTAAACAGTCAACTTTAAATTAAAATTGTTACTTTGTAAACTAAAATTTCATTTGTTTATATGCTTATCAATATCCAATTAAGCTAATTTGTTGTGTAAATAATTATCCCCGTGAAATTTACGAGTGAACGGTTTGAATTATCATTGTGAGCCAACTCCAAACTTACAAAATAAAAATTTTAAAAACCTTAAAGATTTGTTAGCCTTAATGGGAGGTTGACACTATTTGTTGTGCTTTTTTTGAGTGTTTAGAAAAGTTACTAGCTTTTAACTTCCATTCTAGTGCACTTTCATTTTTCTCTATATTAAAATCGTTGTCGTTTTCATATTCATCGAAAAATTTGTCTCTACAACGCTGTATTACGATCCAATTATAGACAACGCAACATGTATTCCCCCCTTATAAAGTTTCTGTAAACTCGATTTTTAATTCACTTGGCTCAGTGTCGTGCGAATTATTCAAGCCTCACCAATCACCTCGATCTGTCAATATCAGTAAAGATGCTCCATTACAAAATAAAAATTTTAAAAACCTTAAAGATTTGTTAGCCTTAATGGGAGGTTGACACTATTTTTTGTGCCTTTTTGAAGTGTTTAGAAAAGTTACTAGCTTTTAGCTTCCATTCCAGTGCAATTTTACTTTTCTCTATATTAAAATTGTTGTCGTCTTTATATCCATCGAAAAGCTTGTCTCTACGACGCTGCATTATGATCCAATTATAGACAACGCAATATGTATTCCTCCCTTATAAAGTTTCTGTAAGCTCGGTCTTTAATTTACTTGGCTCAGTGTCGTGCAAATTCTTCAAGCCTCACCAATCACCTCGATCTGTCAATCTCGTTAAAGATGCTCCATTACAAAATAAAAATTTTAAAAACCTTAAAGATTTGTTAGTCTTAATGGGAGGTTGATATTATTTTTTGCACATCTTTTGAGTGTTTGGAAAAGCTAATCTACTTTAAACACTCACCATTTCTATTATAATTTATAATTAGTTTTTTATTTTAATTATAAATTATAATTTTTAATTAAATTCTTATAATTTTTATTAAAAATTATAATATATAATTAATTAATTTTAACAATTTCAAACACCACATTTATCGGTTAGAAAACAGAAAAGAGTGGTGAAGTTTTGATATTGCTCTTAAAAGTTTCAGTGCAACTTACGAGAAACAAGAAAGTGATGGCTTGATATCAATCCTAGACGCTGATGGTTTAATAGGCCACCAATTGATGATTGATGTACTTCACAAAAGCTAAGAAATTTTGGTAAACTTTTGAGGGTGGGCTGAGGGGGTAAACTTGTATTTTTGCAATATATATATTTTTTTGGGTGTATTTGTGCATTGTATTTAGAGCCCTTAAATGATCCCAAAAAAAACTAACTAAGATAAAAAAAAAGTAAAAAAAAAAAGACTAAAAAAGTAAAAAGAAAAAGATAGATAATCTCATAGACAAAAAAAAAGACAAAGTAAAAAAAAGAAGTTATTAACAAAGTTACAAAGTAAAAAATTAATATAAGAATCTAATCCTAACTAATCTAGGTTAGAGAAATAGAACAAAAATTGTAAAACAAAAAATAAAAAGTAATAGTTAAAAGTTTAAAAATTAATAAAATATAAATATAAAAAATACTAATAATTATCTCAGGATAAAATGTATTAAAGGCCTGTAAAATTGTTATTTGGATTAATCACTTCTCCACTCTAATCATTTTTGTTTTTATCTCACTCCCTCCCTATCCAAACTTATTTATTTTAGGGCCCATTGAGTGTTCGATTCATACAATTAATTTGAACACAAAAAACACAAATAAACTAACATGAAATAAAAATTTAATTGGGACTATCATTTTAATCCAAACTTCCTTTCACTGAAAATAAACATGTCTTTTGGAATTAGAATCGATGACCCGGTATGAAATTTCAAGATTTAAAATTAATACTATAATATATTTATGAGAAATTTATTACTAAATGTATCCATTTAATATAAATGCATAATTATGATAATCTAAAGCTAAGTAATACCACACTATGAGATTACTAGAGAGATGAGATTACTTAGTGATAAATGGACTCAATACTATTAATTAATTATCTTAGAGAATAAATTATGTAAGAATATGTTTATTTTGTATGAGATCAGTAAATTACTAAGAGTAAATACACACATTACTGGTTTACATGGCCTTTATTTCGATTTTAATTGAGTACTTACTAATGAATTGAATTGTGAGATTCATCCTTTAAATATTAATCAAAATATATATAAATTGATCTAAATATTTTAAGATATTAAATAATTGTAAATTACTAAACATAAATATTTTATCAAAAAAATAATCCTTGTATATATAATAATTGTAGTGAATGAAAAACCAATTATGAGACTTTTATTAACTATACAAATTACGAAATAATAAATGCTAATGATTAGGCAAATAATTCATTCATTCAGTAGATTTCTCTTCATACAACTTGCCACATGCTTCTTCCCCTACCCATTTTTTCAATTTTTTAAGATTCATCTATTTCTCTCTCACTACATATGTATTCATAATATTATTATTTATTTATCTCTTTAACATATATATATATATATATATATATATATATATATACATATATATATTTTTGAAATGAAAATACAATTAGTTTCAATTAACAAAAAGTAATAAAA
>JAOTRH010000001.1:23165882-23182804 GCA_034768845.1 Heliamphora exappendiculata
TGCTTGTCTTTGTTATAAAAAATTATCAACTAAATTAGTATGTATAATATCATAGATACTTAGTAAAATTCTTTTACAATACAACAATATTGTATTTTTTAAAAATTTTAAAAATAACATAAATTCTAAAAAATATATTTTTTTGTGTCCAAATAGCAATTAAAAATAACTACAAACATTTAATTTGTAGTAAATAAAATTATAATGTGTGTATCAATGAGTTTTATGCTATTTGCTAGCATTTGAAAAAAATTCACGTCCGCAGCGCCCGATTCCCGTTACGAGTTGACCGATATGCCCGATATCCGTTACGCCGGCCGATACCGTGATTTAAAACCTTGCTACTGTAATAATGTATGGTGAGCTTTTAGGTGGCATATAATCTCCCTTTAAACTTGTGTTTTCAAAAAAAAAAAATTGAAATAAGTATCAGTTGTGATTTATAGTACTCCAGCCAAGTTGCTTTGTCCAAAACTTACAAAGCTTCTTATTTCCTGCACGGATGAGAACAATCGTGAAGCTAGGTTTGTTTATTGACTCGTGATATTGATCAATATCTACCCGTGTTCACAATGATCACTTTTTCCTTTTTATGTGTATTTTTTTAAAGTACTTATCCGTGATCAGATGTATATTATTGGGCATCAAGTTATTAGGGAAAGTTTTTCGATAATTCATACCATAATAGACAGGAAAGTGCACTGAACTTCCTTTTCTTGCAGAGATGCAACAAAAGTTGGAGGACAATTAAAAATGAGCGCGCTGTATGTTACTTTACTATGTCCTACGACAGCCCCACTGCATTTATTTGGTCTATAGAAGTACAGAGAGCAAATTTAGCAGAGCACATGTGCAGTTCTTCCGCATGTCTAAGAAATTTTTTAGTTTAACCAACTCAAGCCGAACTTGAGCTTGAGTAAAACTCAACGAGTCGAGCTCAAACTTGATAGTCCCAGCTTGATTCGAGCTCAAACTTGGTAGTCCCAGCTTGATTCGAGCTCAAACACTTCAAAAATATACCTAGCCAAGTTTGAGCACTTTAAAACTCAACCTGGATCAGCTTGTTATTCTACTTGTTTCTTCGTCATCATTGGAACATGACCAAACAAGACAATGGTTTAAAGACCAAATAAGATAACAAGTTTATAGATATGATTCCTGAAGGATGAGTTATACCCGAGTGTTGTTATTGGACATGAGCAAGTAGGACACCTGATATGCTATGGAACGCCAATAACATGTTTGGATGATCTTGGGATAGGACGGGTTACATGTAAATTGAGATTTTACCCAAATGAAAACAAAATCCCAACCCATCAAATGATGCACTGACAAAAGTTGATTTGTTTATATTCAATGATAAAAGGATGATAGTTTAGAGGGCAATAACTCAAACCATAATTCATGCTATTGTTACTGATGTACTCATGTAAAGAATAGAATCAGGAATTTTTCTTTGATATCAAAATAATTTATTATTAGTTTAAGTTGGAAACATAATTCAAACCCTAAAAAATTGTCAGATTTGAATAGGAAGATCTGAGAAAAAGAAGTATAGAGAAATAATGAAAAAATGAAGAGGAAAAGGAGGGGATAGTGACAGTCAACCTTGGCCATCTCTCTCTTAGTGGTGGCTTTCCAGTGGTGTCTAAGGGTGGTATCCTGATATGTTCGATAGAAGAATCCGTACTAGTTATGCTTGCATCTGCTATGATGTAGGGATGATCTTTCTTAATATATTGTGTAATTGTTGTTTTGGTTTGAACATGTATCTTTTGCATGTGCTTTACTAGACTATTGTTTGTGATAATCTTTCTTTTTTAGCATTCCTGTATTAAATGTTCTGGATTGCATGTGCTTTACTGTACATTGGTTGTTACTTGTCAGGAAAAAAAGGAGTATGCATCGCATGTTTCTTATTATTGAATTAGTTTGGTAGATGATTGTGTGTCCTCTTAATATATTTGTACTGAAGATGTTGGGACCCCTTTTGTTTTATCTCCCGAAAAACAATTTCACAAATTTCATAACAGGTAATGTCATGAATTATGCAAAAGCATTCATTTTTTGTTGTTTCCAGATTTTGATGGGCCCTTGTTTCTCAGATATGCAGAAAACCCTTTGTAATAATTTCTGAAATAAACATCTGCGGGAGAGTTTTTCAAACGTAATTTTTGAAATGATATCTGAATATTGTTATTCACCTTATCTTCAAATTTTCTCCTGATTTTGTGGAAAATGATTTGGAAAAGAAACGAACCCGACCAATTCACTCCTATTCTGTGAATTTTAGAGCATCACTTTTATAACTCACATTATATCGTTATTCTACGCTGTTCCATAGGTATACATATCCACTATCCCATAACTTTTCTGAATTTCATCAACATATTGTGTCCATGAGAATTTTGGATGTATGCACCCATGCACAACTTGTGGGATTTTTTGGAAACATATGCTATAGCAATTGTAGTCATGTTGTTAGTAATTCACCGGAAATGTGCATAGCATGCTCCACTTTATGCCAAGGATGTGTTATATATTATTATGGGTAATTATTTTTGCTGCCTCAAAGAATAGCAAGTTTTCAAATTTTGACGCAGATTCTCTCTCTCTCTCTCTCTCTCTCTCTAGATCGCTTGCTTTTGTAATAACAATTTTTTCCCATATTTGTTGAAACTATTTATGTTGCTTTCTTTTTCTTGGGGGAGTTGAGACCAGGAAAACTTTATTTCTCTTTTTTACTTCTTTAAACTTTGCAGATTCCAGAGGCCTCCAGGTCCAATACCATCTTCAATGCTAGGATTTGAGGCACTGACTGGAAGCTTGGAAGGCTTTGGTTTTGAAGACTATCTCAATGGTAATGAACTATTATGTGAATACCAACTGGATGTTATTACCCTTCTGTATGAAATGTAGATTTTACCCTGAGGTTTTTGAAGTAACTTAAGTGGTCCGAATCCTCTCCCTAGCTCTCTATTTTTGTTTCAACTCTTTGGAATCATCTGCAGCCCTCAGCTGTCCTTAATTCATTAAATTTTTAGGTTTTTTCGTTAGTTAAAAGATTAATATATGTCTAGAATACTACAATTGCCAAGATGGTGGCATGGAATTTTGTCTTTGTCAACTCATGTCAGGTTGAGTGTTATGTGACCTACCAGAAAAAGTGGGGGGGTTGTCCCGTTATCATCTTTTCCTTCAATTTCTTCGTTCACAAAATTGAGTTCAGGCTCTGATTGTCATTGGTTTATCTGTTATTTTGTTTGGTGTGATGCCTTCATAAAATAACTCCCCAGATACCATAATCCCAGTAGTAAACACATTTAGTTTTCAATTTGCTGTCCAAATTTGCTTGCTGTTCCTGAATGCTGTCAGCCAGATACGGCTGAGACGGTAAGTTTCAAATTTCTATCTGTTTGGATTCCTTTCAGCTCAGGCAATGTGGAATGTTTTATCTTTGGTAAGCAAAATGTTGTCCAACTGTATTTGACAAACGAATGGTCCAAATTAGAACATTGGAATTATATGTCCTAAATTTGATATCATGCTAGGTAGTTGGTGCATTGTAGAAGTAATTATTAGGTGGTCTTGTCCTTCTAAGTGGTCAAGGACCATCACAACATCACATTCATGTGGATCCCATAAACTTGGAGGTAGGCATTTACACGAATGCATACCTGTGATGGTTCAGGACCGCCTAATATTTTCTCATATTGGTGGGTGTTCCTGTTTAAATTATAGTTTTTAGCTTGTAGTTCAACAAAAAAGTTGAAAAAATTCAGTGTACTTATAACTTGTGATTCTAAATTACTTATTTAAGTTATAAGTTTACTATTTAACAAATATTTGTAATTTATGTTTAAAGTTATTTTAGTTATAATTTATAAGTTCATAATTTGAGCTGTAACAAACACCCCATTGTACATTCAGACAAACAAATGGTAGAACTATATTTGGTTCTGGCCAATTTGAGCCTTGTTTTGGTTTCTTACATATAATTTTGATGTTTTTTGCAGATCCACGCGAGTCGGAAACGTTCCGCCCCCTGGACATGCATCATGGAATGGAAGTTCGAATTGGGCTCTCCAAGGGACCAGCCTGCCCCAGTTTCATGTAATGAGCCATTGTGCCGTTCTTGCCAGAGGAATTTTAAGCTCTATTATGTGTTGCTGTTTCATGGATACTTCTTTTTCTTTCTTTAAAGCTTCCATGATGGTTTAAGTTCAATACATATTTACTACTACATCTGGAATGTAAGAACTAATGCTCTGTTAATTTTGATAGAAAATGTTTTGTGCATTTTTTGGTATTTAATACTACAAAAATTAAAAGTTAATAATAGAAATTTTTTTAGTCAATAAAAAATAAATTAATTTTCGTACTCTCAACGCTAACATCTCCACATCGCCACCCCACACCACTGTTGCCAATGCTACTTCCCAACAACACCACTGTTGCCAATGGCGCATTACTGCCATCACCGCTAGTATTATTATTTTTTGTCACAATTAAACATGAAAAGAAAATTTACAGTACATTCTTTAAAAAAATGCGATAAGAAACATATTTCCTTCTAAACAAATGAGTAAAACGAAGCAATTCTGAAAGCAATGATAGGGTAATTTCATAGTAGTAGTATATATACCATTGCTTGCATGACAATGGAAAGGTAGAAGAACAAGCAGTCTTCCCTTCAATTGCCAGGACAATCAGAAAATCAACTTCAAAAGGTCCAATGATATTCAAATGCAAAAATGTAACGAGTAACCCAAGTATGCATCCATCATTTGGCAAATACCAAAAACAGACAATAGACCACCAAACAGACAATTGAGTTATAATTTGGGGAGTTTTACTTCAGTTACATCAATTCCTTTAGTAGTACAAACCCTGTAATTCCTACTCACAAAACCTCTCTTACAACAAATTTCTAAGCGAAACAACTCATGTTACTCCGTCGATCCCCTGATAGTGTCACCTTTGCCATTTACAGGAGAAATAACAGCAAGAATAACAAATCCACCCAGAACAACAATCAGGACACCCAAAGAGTTCACTAGCAACGCCTCGGTAGAATAGCGTGTTATAACCTGGTTTGTTTGAAGGAATGTGGCTTTTTCTAGGATACCTGTTGTGCAGGTGGCAACTGCCAGTGCATAAATATATACCCCAAAAAATACATGCCAGGGCAAGAGGGTAGCTCTGCTGCTTCTCAGACCACCAGGGTACCAAAAGGTTGCAAATCCAGCAGCCCACTGTCCACAGGGAAGCATTGAAAAAATTGAATAAAAACGATGTGATCTTAGCAGTTATTCGCCTCCAAAACAAAACATAGAGGGGATAGTAAAAGAAAGACCTGGATGCCAAATAAAAAGAGGCAAGCTAGGCCCAACCATGAATGGAGACTGTAGAAATTGTCAATGCCCTTGTCAATGTGAAATTTCAAAGCAGCCCATACGCCAATTATGCTTAAACAGAGAGCCAGGAATTGCAGTGACAGATGAACTAATTTTTTGAAACTCTTCTTTCCCGAAACAGTCTTGTAAGCTAGCATGGCTGCATAAATTACCACCAAGCAATTAATGTGTGTGTGTGTGTGCAGCACTAGGAAGACGGGAGATGACTTTAACCAAATGAAGGAATAAACATCAGAAACATGTCAACAAAGTTCACCCATACATATTTACTTCTGAATGTGCATAAAAAGTTCTGTTACCAGTTCAACACCTCCAAAAGGCCAAGAGCAATGCCCAGATTAGGCATATTATAACAGAAAAGCAATAAAGGAAGGATCATAAAGCACAGAGGAGTCTGTTGTGAAACCCCTACCAAATGTGCACTAAATCTGTAACTGTAAAAAAATACGGTTTGGACCATTCTTGCTATCAATTGTTACATTGGCATTTTACTAAATGTTGCATCAAACTAAGATTGACAGGCCATTTTTTCTAGTGGAAAAAACAAACTTTCAAGTGACGCATGCATCAAACTAAAAATAACCAAACCAAACTAAATATGATGTTTCGATCAATTTGGGTCTACATGAATACTTTTTCACCATTGCGATTTGTTAAAGACTATATCTGCGTCAGTTTATGTAGTCCCATCCCCAAGCATTTCCATGCATAAACAACTGATAATCTATTTCCCAAAAAAAAAAATAGCAAGGGAAGACAACTTATATATTGGAATATGCACCTGTAGATTTGTATCACTCCACAATATGATATTTAGGTGAAGCTAATTAAAACAGTTGTGAAGTGCATGAGGCTACTAAGCCAACAGAAAAATCATGGTACAAACAACACTATCATGTGGAGATGTTGGGTCCATAACCCTCTTTCTCTCGTGTTGTCCCTACTATGTTAACTGTGTAAACAACAAAAAGCAGTAGTGGATTTAACCATTCGGTATTTTGCAAGTTGTCAGCCATCACATCCATTTCCTTTCACTGATACACAGTTTTCCAATAATTCTTTCCATCAAGAAACATGGCAAAAGTTATTGTTCTTCTCCCAGTCTTCTTTCTACCCATAACAAATAACATTTTCTACACCATGTAAGGTTGCTTAATTTCACGGCCCTAAAGGACAATCCAGAAGGAGATTTTCATGTACAAGCAAGCAAAATAACCCTTTACATAACGTCCTATGTAATTACAAAGAAGACTAAAGTTCATTTTACGATGATGCATGAAACAACGTATAGAGCTAGGTACAAATATCTAACTACACTATAAAGATGAGTTGAGAATAAAATAATCAAATTACTTCTCTGTCTAACAGCTCAAACTTTTAGTTTAAGTTGGTGGTTAACAATTTAACACGTATCAGAGTAGAGGCCATTCCATCCCACATTAAAAAAAAAACAAAAAGAAAAGAAAACCCCCATCCCACAATGACAAGACTTTAAAAGTGTTGCACGAAAATAAGTCCAAAAAAGGCCTATATGTGACGGGACTAAAAAGAGAATGTCTGTGAGAAGGGTGTTAATCCCACATTGCCCATTTAATAAACATAAATGACCTCTCCACCTGTGGCATAAGCTTTTGAGTTGGATAAAAACTTCTTTTATGGTATCAAAGCCGGTCATTGTGTTCAAAACTCACCGCTTACCTGTTAACACACTTGCACGTGTTAGGCCCTGTTTATGGAGGAAAGTATGGACACGCATGATAGAGCGTGTTAAGAATATAAATAATTAAGTTATCACCCTAGCTTTAAGATGAGGTTCTGGTTAACAACTCAATAAAATAAACACATGAAATATGCATTTTAACATCAACTTGCAAGTTCTAAAAACAACCAAAGTTGATCACGACATAATAAGAAATTCTATGAAAACGGTAATCATAAATCACATATATAGCAATTCGACAGGGCAAAAGATATGAGACCACATCCACTATGTCTACCTTCCATACATAGCATGCACAAAAATAAATCACTGCACTCTCTGGACTATGGTCAAGAATCGTCCCAGTGGTATTGAGATAAATATAGCTTAGTCATGAGCAATGAATCACTTTTTACCTTCGCCATTCAAAAGTACGAGACCAATCACCATTAATACAGGATGAACCTGTAAAACAATTACCAAAGATATAAGAAAAATTCTCTGCATCCACAAGACTATTATGTTTCAATTTTCAACATAGCATATGAAGAGCAGACGGAAAGGGTTATTCACTGACCTAGAGACGCAGAATAATGTTATGACAGTTTCTATGTAAACTTAGATAATAGCCTAACGTCGTGTCTAAGCCTTCAAATAGATGGCGGCCACCAAAGCAAAGATTACTCAAGTAATAAAAGAAAAGAAAAGAAGAGAAAATATTGTGTTTTCAGTCTCTTTTGTTTGGATAAATCGGAGTGTGAAGATAAATCATTTTTCTCCAATCTTGTTTATTTAGTTTTTACATAAAAGAAAAGAAAAAAAAAAGTGTCAACATAATGTTACTAAACTAACCTACTTTAAAGTAATAGTGTTTAATGCATTTATTTTTAGAGGGCTAATACTGACATTATAAAACATGAGCATTTACCAGGTTTCTTCTTTCTCCACATCCCTCCACTTTTGGAGAGATTCAAGAAGATGATTTTTTAAGAGAGAACTAAATCTCTTCATTTTTTTTTCATTTCTCTCCTCTTAGTTATCAAAACAACTAACTAGATAGATAACACAATCATTTCATTTCTTTTCTTCTCAAATCACCCAATCCAAGCGATGTACATCAGCGTACCTAATGACAAATGTTTAACTATTCTGCCTAAATCAAGAAGCGAAAAGCAATTCAATCATCAATTAGTGCAAATCGATACACAGTAGCACATAAACAACGGAATCAAATTGTCAAACAGATGCATTTCATAGTGAAAATGCGAGAATTAGAGATTTGCAGATCAATTACGTTGAAGATGAGATCTTTGTTATCAGAAATGAGAGTTAATCCTCCTCTATAATGCAAAGTCCACGTAAGAACGAGAACTGTAACTATGACTCCGATGATCCTCACCAGAAGAAAGATCGGGAATTGTACCACAGGAACCGCCATCATGAACTATATATAAATAAACGTATATACTTGTATTTAGAGAGAGATCGAGAGTGTTTAGAGAGAGCTCGGAGAGAGAAGAAGGGTTCTTAAATGTCTGATACGACGAATGTTGGAAAATTCGTAAATTAGGGTTTTTACAACTCGGATCTCTCTCGTCGGATCTCTACAATCAGCTGAATTGTTGAACTTTAACGGAGTGCCAGGTCAGCTCGAAGCGCACGTGAGAAATAACTAAAGCTCCCTTTGTGTCTACGAATTTTTTGCTTTTTTAGGAGTTTAATAGGACGGAAATTAAAAATAAATGAAAAATATTTTTTAAATTAATAAAAAATAAATTAATTTTAGTAACAAACATTCTCCTAAACATTCTCCTAACTTTTTTTATGACAAAAAATATTTTTCAAACTTTACTATTGTACTATTGTTTCAACCACCAATGTTACTATTCTACTACTAACACTATCAATATAGAATCCAGAGGGTTTAAGGTCCAAGATTCGGAAGTCTAAGTTCTCATGTTTCTCGGGATCTGAGTTCTCAAGATATTGGGAGTTTGGAGGCCCTGGGGTACCGGGATCTACAATCCCAAGAGTTTAGAGGTTCAGGATCTTAGGAATCCAGGATTTTTTAGATTTAGAACTTTAGGGGTCTAAAGGTTTGGGATCCCAAGGGTTCTGATGATCTCGAAATTTGGAATCCCAAGAGTCTCGAGATCTTAGGGGTCCCGGGGTCTTATGGGTCTCGAGGATTCCAGGATTTTGGTTCTCGAGATTCCAAGGGTCCTGGAGTTCGGGAGTTCCAGGATTCCAGGGGTCCACAATCCTAAGACCTCGAGATTTGAGGTCCTAGATGTCTAAGGATCCGAGGGTCATTGACACCACCGTTGTCGTTATCACAAATTCTAATATTACCACATCGATTAGCACAATTTTTTTCAAAGTTGCAACCAAACACTAAAAAAAAATTAAAAGATCTTTTCTTATTTTTCTAATGAAAATATTTTCCTTCGAAACAAACAGAATTTAAAATTATAAATTCATAAATTATAGTTAACAATATATAATTATTATTTTAAATAAAAATTACAAATATTTGTTACATCTTAAATTGTAGTTTTAACTAGTAATTCAATAAAAAAAATCTAAATAAATATGCTTAAGACTTTTTTTTATAGCTTTTGATTTTAAATTAATAAACACAAATTTTATCATTTTAAGCTAAATTTATAATTTTAACAAATATTTACAACTTCTACCTAAAATTATAATTATATTTTTTTAGTTATAATCTATAAGTTCATAATTTTAGCTAAAATAAATATTGTAAACTTATAGTTTAATTTAATTAAAATTTAAGATAAATTACAGTTACCTCCTTTAAGATTTAAATTTATTTCAAAAACAGATAATACTACCTTACTTTTTAATTTATTTTTATATTTTAAATACTTTTTTCGTCAAGTAACCATTAATTTATTTTATATTATTTTTAATTTTACAAAAATGCTAACATTATGAATTATTTTACATTATTTTCAATTTTATTCTTGTTTAAATACATAGGAAGAAGAGTAAGTCGCACCCCTCCCCTCCATTATACGCCGTTGCTGCCACACCTTCGTCGGCGGCGGCATCCGATCTGAACACTGAAACCTAACATCTCTCTCTCTCTCTCTCTCTCTCTCTCTCTCTCTCAACCCTAACATTGAAACATTCATATCGGTCTTGGAAGGGCCTTTAATCGAATCAATTTCACTTTGGGGTTTTTAAATGGAAACCCTAACCTTAATCCAATGTTGTTCTTTTCTGCCGAACCTCATTTTTTTCTTTTCGATGTTTCTCATCATATGCCGCACTGCCTATTTCATCGTCTTCTGTAATTGGAGCCCTAATCTCTGTCCTGAAGCTTCCAGTTGCTTCTTCTCACAAGCTCACAGCACGCTCGCCGTGTTCTTGGCTTCGCACTCCATTTTCTCAAATCCAAATCGCGGTTTCACTTCAATCAACATTGATTATCGAATTTCAGTACTTTATTATAGCATTACCTACTTTTTAATGGATCTTTGTCACTACCTTGTCTTCTATCCTAGTGATTTGCTGTTTATAGGCCACCATTTGGCTACTCTCTTTGTCAATGTCGACGCAGAGAGAGAGAGAGAGAGAGAGAGCTTAAACCCCAATCACTGCTTGTTCAACTCCTAATCACTTTACCGTCCCTTAACACCACCGTGGTGGTGGAGATAAGTGTTAAGAATAAAAACTTTGGAGATTCAGAATAGTATCACCGCAGATCTTAGCCAACATCATTTTCATATCATCTTGTGAATCCTGATTGTTCTGATTTTTAATAAAAATAGATTTATCTTTTGATGTGAAATAAATTTAACTGTTGATTTATGAGATTATTGTGAAATTTGGATAAAAAGGAAGAAGAAGAAGAAAAAATGATGTGAACTAAAAGGTAAAATAATAAAATTTTATTTTTTTTGTTAACGTTATTTATTTGATAAGTTTGAGGGGAGAAGTAAGTGTCATTTAAAAAATTTTAACTGACGATTTTGAAATAAATTTAAATTTTAGGAGAAATAATTATAATTTATTTTAAAATTTATATTCTTTGATTTAGAATCAAAAACTAAAAATTTATATGCATATATTTTTAATTTTTTTTTCAATTTTTTGTTAAACTACGTGCTAAAAACTTTCATAGTAATAAACACCTCATTACCGTTCCACACCGCTCACCAATCACCAAATTTGAGAGTACTTCGTGATTTATTGTAAATAAGAAATTCGCTATGCACTAAGTTATATTTCTCATTTATTTATGCAATAAATACATATTAGTATTATTTTATGTAAAATATTTTGATACGTCATTGAAATATAAAAATATCAAATGTGTTCGGATTATGATCTCTATCTGCAAACGTGGCAAAACTCATAAAAAAAACAACGTCATACAAATAATATTACATGTTAATATCATAACACTAACTAGTAATCTTTAAATTAAACACAATGTATTAATGCTCCAAGCATTGAGTTGAAAAAATATATGATGATGAAAATTATTTGTTAACTCCAATCTAGTAAGTGACCATAAGTTAATTTAATAATAGAAAGTTACATAATTATTTTTGCTAAAAAAATAAGAGATTAAAAATAGAGTTAATTATATCTATACATCTTGTATTTAAAAATAATAATACTGACACCCTTTTTACTCTCTAAAATATTACTGTACTCTCTTACCTTTTTATTTATATAACATTTTGGTTCATCTATCAGTCGACCATCAGTTGAACGCCAATTTTATGTGAATTGACAAATTTACCTTTAACTTCTATAAACCCCACCATTTCTAAACCCTAACATCCATTCCCAACTCTCACAACACCACAATCCAAAGCCACAACTAATGCTGTTGGAAACAAAATTATCAAGATTATTATTTTTGTAAATAATTTTTCGATAAAAATAACTAGACAGGTAATCGCCGAAACGAGTTACAGATAAAATCTTTTAATGTCGAACGATCAAAATAAAATCCATGCCACCACAGTTAATTTAGAAGAATACATTTTTAGTCAATTCTCCAACTATGAATTTGATTTCCGAGTTGAAGCTCCTATCAGACATTCTACTATATTCTCTTATACAATTCCCGAACGTAGTGTGAGTTACGATATTTTGAGAACTCGTACCGACAGAACCTGATCAACCTTAGTTTTGAAGACAACTTATGAATTTGGTTCATCTTATCCGTATATTTATAGAGTTAGAGTAGGGACCTGTAGAGTAATTATAACAAAGACTTCTAGTGTGTAATCCATATACGTATCCAGTGAATTTTGTAACTAAGCAAACTTCACAGCGATATCTGTAATTATGAAAATTTTGCAGCAGTTTTTGTAATTTTCATAAATCACTAAATTACAGTTCACACTACTAAAAAACTATAACTGCACTCTAAACCATAATCTCAAAACTATCTTGCATTGAACTCCTGTTATTAGATGTCTAACTCTTCTCCACATGTTAAGATTTTTCGATAACCGTTAATTAAATTTAATTACTGATAATTTAATTTAATCAGCATATTTAAATTTCTTAAACTCTTCTGCTTAACTAATCTAACTACCGAATAATGAAATTCACCTGCAGAATTTGGCCCGGTCAAAACTTATAAGCTTTTTTTAGAGGGTATCGTCAATTTCGATCAATCGAGATGTGAATTCCGTCAATAATTAATATTCATTATATAATTAATACCGCTATCTAACTCACCGAAAATACAGACATATATAAGATCGCACCCTCTAATGAATTAAAGCAACGAGTATTAAATATACGCAAATAATTAATTATTTCATGATTAAGAATATAAACACTCTTATAGTAATCTTATGGTGTAAATTAATTTATATAGTAAATATAAAATTAATTACCCCAATGTGTCCCATTCAATACACACAAAGTATATTAGTATAGAGAGTCGAAATAATAAACGACGTTATTATATGTTCCCCGTAATCAAGACATGTTTACTAAAAGTCTATAGTACAATCGTACCGATGGTATGTCCATTTTCATCTAAACTGTGAACAAATACTTATATTCTACAAAAATTTAAAATTTGATCTTTTGTGTGCAAGTCGTACTCTACACACCAGATTAAATACTGTACAGAATAAATGATATCCATGCATAACATTAAAAAAATAATATTACATACATTATTTATTAAAATTCTCATAAAATAAAAAATTAATTTTATTAAAAAAATAAAATTAAATACTAAAACCACATAAATCCATGGCTGTAAGTATACGACCCAAACAAATGCAACCATTGTTAATGCTCTCTTTGTTTTGAACGAGAAACTCTTGAAAATCCTAACGAAATGGACCAAGAGTTGGATTAAGGAAGAGATCCGATCTATAATTCAAATCTATTAAAATTTTATCTATTTACTACTATAAAGGGAATTCATAATTTGTTAGAAATTTTTGAAACCCTGTCATACTTTGTATTTTTATTTTTATCTTCAAGTTCTTCTTTTCTTCGTTATTAATTAAAGGGCCAAACATGTAAATTCATTTTTAAAAAAAACAACTCACGACCTATCTAAGTTTTAAATTCTAATAAACTACTATTAGCAGTTATATCCATTATTCCTACTTTAACAACCATCACGGAGAGGAAAAAAATTTGAGAAAAAAAACACAAAAAGTTTTCAACTGTTCGGCACTCGCCGACGCAGCCACCACGCCACCGCAGACCAGCCCCCACGTCACCACCGATCATCCTGCCACCTCCGACGACCTCACTAGTGCGTGTTGACCACCGCCATCCCACCTCCAGCGTCTTTCTCTCCTTCCTCTCAGTATGTTCTCTCCCCGTTTACCTCTTTCTCTCTCTCCTCCTTGCATGGTGGTGCCGCCACAACCGACCACGACAACCACCATCAGGTTTCATCTCTTAATTTTGGAATTAGGGAAACTGCTAGAGAGAGAGAGAGAGGATCAGATGAGTTGAGACCCAAAGACACAGCCTGGAATTCAATTTTGTAGGCATCTATTGTGTGTGATATACATCTCTGCAACTAGAAGGACCTCTCTATCTTCTTCTCTACATATACAAATCCATAATTCTCTATTTTTCGATCATTGTGTGTTTAAAAAGGGGGGGGGGGAATTATTGGATGGATTTAGGGGAGCTGTGGGCGAGGGGAAGAGTATATACATACATACACACACACACACACACATATATATATATATATATATATATATATATTGAGAGAGAGAGATGACAGAGAGATAGAGAAAGACCGAGACAGAGAAGAGAGGAGAGTTCGGTGGAGGGCCAATTTTCATCGCCGGAGGGAAGTGGCGCCAGTGTTTGCATCGCCTGTACGTTGGCGTCGGTGGACGTGGAGGGGCAGTGTCTATGGCGAGCCCTAGGGGGGAGGGTGTGCGGCGTTCTGTTACTCTTTTTTTTTCTTTTCTTTCTTTTACTTTTTCCTCTTTGTTTTCTTCTATAACCTAATATTCTCTTCTTTTGAGACCAAATACCCCTAATCCTCCTATTCAATTTTTCTAAGAGCAATAACCACACATATATCTGTATCACCAATACACGAGTTTGATTAATTTTAAAATTGTCGTCACTTCCTTTGTGTATTCTTACTTTACTTATTATTATTTAAATAATAATAATGTAAATCTTGATTAGCTAATGTATATGAAGTGTTTTTTTTATAGGATATATAAAGTGTTTGAATAAATATATAGTAATTTAAATTTTAAATTTTATTTTTTTATAATTTATTTCATAATTTTTATTTTTACATAAATTATTATATTAATTCAAAATTTGTTATTCATATCATGTTTGTCATTTTTATTGTATTATTATTTACAAAAACATATATCATATACATCAAAAAAAATTTGTTCTAAGGTCATACAGTAAAATAAAAAATAATCAACCAGATAAAATAATTAAAATTTTTTGCAAAAATATGCAATATTACAATGCGGAAAGGTTCTTATGGCCTTACATATTATTATTGCTTATTTTCTTGAGATCTTGAAGTCGAGTCAGAATCAAATCTGAAGAACTCATCGACTTTGGCAGGGCAATTACGGAGGATGAACCTGAAATCTGAACAATCGGAGAGGGCGAAGAATGGCCAAGGAAATTATACGGTGGAGAAGTTGTTTAGGGATTGAATAATGATAGTGATTGGCGATTTAGAGAGAAAGAAGATGACGAAATTGGGAATTTCAGTGGTGCTTCCCCCAATATATATATATATATATATATATATATATATATATATGTATGAGAGAGAGAGAGCGAGAGAGAGATGGAGCTTGAACATTTAGCCATGGGCATCCATTGGTGCACGTGGGGATGAAGGGTTTGCGAAGGGGGTGGTGAGGGGTGTTTGTGCGGTGGTGCGGCGCTGGTTGTGCGGAGGTGGTGAAGGGTGTTTGTGCGGTGGTGCGGCATAGCTCTCGGGTGCTCAGTGAAATTATATATCCTTACTGTTGAAATTTAATGGCTCGGGTGCTTAGTTCAATGGTTATTTCCTTGCTGTTGAAATTTAATGGCTATTTTCTTACTGTGAGCCTCCCTAAACCAGAACATCACAGGAGATTGTTGGGGACGGTGGTTATTTAAGGTAGAAAACGGATAATAAGTGTAAAATTGTAATTTTAAATTAATTTTTTTTATGATATCATATTTTTTTGTTTGGTTAGCTAACGGTTAATTGACGGATGGACCAAACTGTTATATAAATAAAAAAATAAAAAAATATAATAGTATTTTATAGAGTAAATAAAATATTAATTTTATTACTCTTAAATACAAAAGTACAAATATAAGTCACCCAAAAAAATAATTATACATATTTTATACCATTTTAAAAGCTCAAAACGTATCACCAATATAGATCAAATGTGTCGGTATTAAATAATTTTATTTTTATTAAAATTTTGAATATGAGTTATAATACGAACACAACTCTTGTTTAAAGATTAGCTTTGGTGTATAAATATACCAAACATGAAACATTTTAATAAATCTCAATAATTATTCTAAGACTGGCTTGAACTTGTCTCAATAATTTCATATACACTTTAAAGGCTTCATTTGTTTTGACGAAAATATTTTTTTAAAAATATTTTTTTACATTTCTAATGTTTGATACGATAAAAATTAAAAGTCAATAAAAAATATTTTTTATTAAAGTATTTTTCAAGTTAATGAAAAATATTTTTTAAATTAATAGAAAATAAGTTAATTTTGGTGAAAAATATTTTTCACTTTTTATGACAAAAAATATTTTTCACTTTTACCATCGCACTACTGTCATCACGGCCAATACTACAATTCTATCACCAACATCACCAGTATAGGATTTAGAGAGTCGAGGGTCCAAGATTCAAAAGTCTGGATTCTCGAGTTTCTCGGGATTTGGGGTCCTAGGTCCCGAATTCCTAGAGTTTGGGGCATTAGGTGTCCCGGGGGTCCCGAGGGTCCCAAGGTCCTAAGATCCTAAGGGTCCGAAGTTCCGAGAATCCAAGGTATTAGGAATTTGGGGCTAGAGGTCACTGTCACCACTGTTGCTATTGCCATTAATTTTAACACTATTACATCCACTAGTACTATCATTTTTAAAGTTGCAACTAAACGCATAAAAAAATATTTACTTAAAAATATTTTTTTTAAAATATTTTCTATTTTCCGCCAAAACGGAAAAGTACGGAGAACAAATTTCAAACCAAACTTGAGCATTCTAATAATAATTGAACTTCCCCTTGGTTCAACAAGAAAGCAAGGAGACTTTA
>JAOTRH010000001.1:23191919-23237891 GCA_034768845.1 Heliamphora exappendiculata
CAGCCATGTAATTAGCCCCACGATTGTTATATAATGAGAAGAAATCCTCACTTTGAGGCATCGAATAAAAATTGATACAAAATATAATCTTCTCCTTTCACAGGCAGGCATGCCCATATGTAGCAGGTTGCAAAACCTTGTTTCTTGCAATAATTCAGGTATCCTATCTAATGATGACAAAGGAAAAGGCAAGGAACCAATATTCTGGTTGTTTTCATTTTCCTACAGAAGTTTTCAATGCTGATACAATCGTAGAGATTAAATAAATACAACTGAAAAAATATAGTTACCAATATCTCATGATAAACAAAGGTACGTAGAGCTTTATCAGATGCAACTTTTATATCGGGTGTAAAGTACTTGACAGAATCAAGATATGAGACATATACACAACGTTAATTCGGCGGATTGCATTCTGAACCAAATTCTTGGACATACATTCCAAGTAGGCATACATCCACGCCTTCAATTTTTTGAAACATAAGTATCACCTAATTGAGAATGGACATGTTAGAGTTATTGAAAACATAAAACAAGTAACAACAGTAGTTGAGAATGAAGATGAATTACAAAGGGCACAAACATATGCTTTCCCCTACGTAACTAGAGCCCACTCCTATATATAGAGATAGGGGGAGGGGGCGATGGAAGTGGTTAATAAGTAATAAGAGTCTTCCTTGAAGAAATTGCACTATACCAATCTACCCTATGGTTATGTACCAAAACACGCTCATCCTTTCACTTGCAAGTTGCAAATGATAAAAGCACTTGGATTTGTAAGACTATAATTGGAGCAAATAAAATGAAAGAAACAACTGTAAGCAATAAAATATTGAAGTTCATTTTGGAAGAGTCAACTATAAATCAACCTCAAAGCTGGAGGAAGGTGGTACTGTTTCAAAAATTAAATGAGACTTCGATATTTTTAGTAAATCTCAGGTAATTATCTTATAATTGTCTCAACAAAGATCATACAAAAAAAATTACATATTTATGAAGTCATGAACCATTGGAGTTTATCTTACCTTTGATTTGTATGGGAACTCTGTTGGGTAATTCACATTAGGAAAGATATCTAAAAATTGCTGCTTCACTTTCAATAGTTTGTCAACAGATAAGACCACTCTGACAGCAAGATCCGTTGCCGTAGGTATCTACAACAAATTGAACATATTCTATCAAGCAACTGTACTATGATAATGAAACATAAAAATAAAAAAATAAAAAGTTAGATAAAACAAAAGAGCAAGGAAAAAGAAAGCACAAAGAATTAAATCAAAGCAATATGTCAAAACAAATAATAAGCAGGTAGCACTTAATACAAGCGGATTATGCCTATCTTCTAAAGTAACTCTTTGGGGCCACATGGCACATTTGCATGAACGCATGGCGGTAGGGGTGTGTGCTGCACATGCGCCTACCCGCGTAATTTATGATAGTAATTGGTGCGGGTTGGGAGGGTTCATTGGTTAAAATAAGGCAGGTGAGATGGATGTGGTTTATAATTTGTCCACCCACTCATCAATTTGCCAATCTGCCTAGGGACTGTAATTTGAAATTTGTTGGCATTTACAGCTAAGCCAGTACAATCAAGTAATTCTTTTCTTTATCTTTTTTTTTCCTTCTTGATTTGTAATATTGGGTGATGTGCTGTGAAGTTTTTATGTATGCTAACTATGTTCTCCGAGTTTAGGCTTAAGTTTAATTTAGGTTTAAGTTTAATTTGCTTGTTGTAATACTATAACCATACCTTGACTCATGATTTTTTCTCCGTATCTTTTACTCTCTGTTTTAAACCAACCATAACCTAATCATTCCTTTTTTCTAGGTCTTCATAGCATAATATGTGATTTTTCTATGCATTCACCACCAAGTGGATAGAACATGTGTTGTCATGTTAAGGTAATTTATGAAAAAAGACTACATAGACGTTTGTAAGCATGTCTTCACGTGTTACAAGTGAAAAAGAAAGTCTATAAACAGTATATTCATCACACCTCATCAACTTTCTTTTGTAAAGCCTTCGCCCTCTCTTCTCTGTCCTGCTTGAGACGTCTAGAGATCCTTTGCTCAATGTAATCACTGAGCATAGAAGTTGGCAAACCTTTGGCACCAAAAGGAACAGACTTTGGCAAGGGCACTTGTGATCCAACTTCTATTTCATCCAAGTAGCATTTTGGACAAACATACTCAGCATTTCCTCCCAAATCTCTTTTAGCATTGTAAAGAGCACATATTTGGTGTTGCCAGCCTCTGCATTTGTCACATTGAACCCACTGCAACAGCAAAATGGTCAAACAGATTTAACCTTTTGAATAGTTGAAAATTGAATCTCTTATCATTTTTTTATACTGAAATCTTAAAGGGAAAAATAAAGTAACTTACTGGTTCTTCATCTTCATTGTTATTCCTTTTCTTAAGAAGTGTTGCCTTGGAAATAGAAATCCCAGACAATGAGATATCACGTCCACGAGAACTTTTGAAGCACAAGGTACAAATACACTGTTGAGTACCCATCTCACAGGGTGCGCAATAATAATTAGAGTTGTGCTTGATACGAGCACCACAAGATGAGCAATTTATTGGTGTTGGGGCAAACATAAGCTTGTCCATAGCACACAATTGGCATGAGTTTTCACCAACAGAAGTCATGCTGTTTCCTTGTACTTCCTGCATGAAATTCTATTATTAGTTAGTTATAGCAATACCAATGGTCACATATATACGATACATTTTTGCAAGTAAAGCAACATGCAGAGTCCAAAAATCTCAAAACTGGTGGATGTACTAGGGAATCCCATTTCCTTTGAAATTGGGGTCTCTCATGAAGTTGCTTCTTCAAATGCACAATCTTTTGAACCTGAGCAACAACCACTTTTGCAGCAATGGCGTTAGGCTCCCCTATCTTCAAGCGTTTGAATGGAGGAGGAACATCTTCAGTAGCCTCAGTACTGGTGCAACTAGATTCTTTGTCATAGAAAGCCCTTAAGGAACCATTTTCTCCTTTTTTAGATCCCTGGGGAGGTTCACCAGTAATGAAAAGCCTTCTGACAGGCCCACACATGTTGCACTCCCACGAATGACAACTATCAAAATGGGAAGCAAGTAGAAAATAATGGTCATAGTTGCATTTGCACTCATTACATAACGTTGAGTGCATATGTTTCACAAAGGAAACTTGGCTACCATCAACATGACCCCTCTGATAGTCACATAAAAAATAAGAATCCTTTGATCCGTTATATCACATGAATCCACAAGTTTGGCAGCTCGAGGTGGACCAAAAACGACTGAAGAACTTTCTGAATCAACATGTTGAATGTCATTTGAATGTTCTGAATGGAGATAAGACAAACTAGATGCCTTCTCCCCCGTTATCTTGCGGAAGCATTCATCTTCTTCAAACAGATAACATCGTGATTGGACCTTTGATGGCTCATCGAACTGCACATAGGACTGCTGGTGCTGCTGATGAAACAGTTCATATCCTCGCATCACCTGCTTAGGTTCTAATAATTCCTCACAAACCGAGCTACGGGTGTTGCAAAATTCTGTAGACTTACCAGAGGATTCAAGAATCCTCTGTGGATCGTGTCGGAGGTTCTGCAAGTAGGGAAAAGGAAAATCCAATTTTTCCACCAACAATGATCGTGACCCCGCAGTAAAAGAATTCTGACTGTTCTCTAGGAAACCCCCATCTTTTATCGAATTGAACTCACCTGGCCAAAGTAATCATTCAGAAGAGGAAATTTAAAAGACGAACAAAAACAAAAAACATAAATAAATAAAAAGTAAAGAGATATAACAGACAAATATAGAAGGATTAGGCATGCCAAGGATGGGTGAGTTGGTCTAAGCCAAAACATTATGATATTGATGCCACTTTCACGAGGATACAAGTGCTTACCAATCCCAATTTTAACCCCGTCAAATGAATCAACCAAAATAGTCAGAGTCAACCAAATTTCAATTAGATTATGTTTAAGAAAAGTTATAAAAGGTACAATTACCCACAATATAAACATGTTCTACACGATGATCATGGATCAATTGTACGGCATCAGAAATCATTTAATAATTGTCATCTAGAAGGAATTGAGGTGGTCAAAATCATTTAGGAGGTACGGATCAAACAATGAGATACCATCACTAAGTCCGCATGATAATCAACAGAGAAACATCCAAATATATATATATATAGAAGATGGTCAAATTTAACTTTGTATAACCAATGTAATCTGTAAACTTAGTCCAGATATTGTTTCAGCGCAATAGTTAGGCAACTTACCCTCTTTGAGATGTTTCTGTTGGACAGAGATTCTTGATGATGACCCCAATACACGCTGCAAGCTATTACCATGAAAAGTTGATCCACCATCAAAAGGTCCAGTACCAAAATATACATCCTCATCAGAACATGTGGTGATGGAAGATATTGGGCCCAGGGAAGGAACCATTTCACTAGACACCTGCCATATGCCTGCAGATGAAAGCATGTCTATTCCATCAAAAGCCTTGAATGTAGGGGCAACTCCTTGGTTATAACCACCACGAGAGAATCCTGAAATTAAAATTTTGTTAAGCCTTAGATATAATTAGAGAACAACCTAATTCATCAGCATGGAAACTATTTAGCAAAGTTACCATTGGCAGAGCCAAATAACTCATCTCCAAAGAAGCTAGAACCATTAACATTGTTGCTCCTCAACGTGTTACAGTCAGTGCTAACCGCCATGGAATCAAGGAGAGTTTGTGGAAATTTTGAGTTGCCACAAGTGGATTTAACACAGTGGCCTACTTCTTGACTGGAGAAGTTAACATCACATCGGTCCTGCTGGATCATGTTAAACAATTGACAAGGTAGCATCTTCTCTTTCATGTGCTCCTACAAACAAATAAAAATTAGAAAATACATGAGCTCAGGTAACTTGAACTCCGAACAAAAAGGGATTAACTTGAACAACTTCCTTTCACCCAGAAAGGGACAAGACTTGACCAAATTTAAAATATATCAGCTGAACTAACTAATAGAAATAAGAAGGTACATATTAAAAGATGATTTGGCGCTGCACAATATTTCAAAATATTAATGTAGTGATCATACATTTCGGCACAACAAAAAACAGCTAGACAAAGTAAATAAATAAGTAACAAACGAAATTAACCTGCTACGTTTTATTAAAAATATACATATACCTTTGAAATAGCATCAACGGAGAGTTGACTTTGCAAGTCAAGAACACAGTCAGATGTCCACTGTCCCCACGCAGGTTTTGGATTCTGTATAGATTTGTCGGTACTGTAGAAGGATTTTGAAAGATATAGAAAAGATAAATAATAATACAGAAACGAAAACATAAATGTCTTCATTATATTTATTTATATTTATTATAGCAGATTTGACATCCACAGTAGAACATTGATAATGTAATTTATATGAAAATTTATAACTTACATCTTATTTCTGATAAATTCATTTATGCAACTCATTTCGGGATCCTTGTAGTAGTTGCCTAGATTACTCCCTTCTGGTTGTAAGGAGTCTAGGGGTAAATCCATCTCACACAGCTGGGGAAGATGTTCGAAATTATGGATAAACTGGTTTGCTATCTGGTTGCGTACCAACTCCAATGCGTTTGCCTTTACATCCATCGCGTTCTTTGAGGATTGATCCATTCTGTAGAACTCGTAATTAATGAAAATTAAATATTTAATATAACTTAAGCAAGGATCCACTCAAGATCCAGATGAATTCATCATAACATGATAACTTTCAAAGAACATTAGAAGCGAGAACAAAATATGCCCAAACTAACACATCAAAATAACTGTACAAGTAAATTTTGTGCAGTTCAAAGTTATAAACTATAGAAAGCATATGCCAAGAGAAATAGAGGACAATAGCCAGCCTACAATTATGCACTAGGATTAACAAAACAAACACAACCAAAGCTTATGTCAAAATATATATATATAAAATTGACTGTGGGACTTTCTCTACCTAAAAATATCCCCCTATAATTGCTTATGTTGTCCCTTTGAGGGAAAGCTTGTTGTTGTAATTTGTAAATTAAATTTGCTTGCTATTTTGACTTAGATAATTGCACTTTATTAGCTTTACAGTATTTTAATAGTAGTTTAATGTTAAAAGTATTGATGGTATTTTTTGAAGTTTGGGCTGTATTAATTTGATAAATATGAATTGTATGAACTAAAAGATATATATTAGGAATTAAAATACAACCAAAAAGTGTAAAGGGTATGATTCTATTAAAATTTGAAACAAAAACACGAACATTAAGATAATATCAAAAAACTAAATTTAATAGTAACAAATATAAAGGATATGATTGCATGTATTTTTTAGTCAGTTTGAATGTTGAATATTCCAACCTCCATCTTACAATTTATGAACTTCACGTTAATTTCGATTCTTCCTTTTTTTGCGTCCTCCAAGGGATTGGGAAATGTGCTGTGAGTTACTCACAGCAGGGATTGTTAGTTGTTGTGACTACAAATTTATTTGACTCGGTATCTGATAATTTGCCTATAATCGTTCATTATCTTAAGCTCGTTGATTAGTTTTCACACAAAAAATTAGGTCAATTAAACATTGTTAGACATATGATCCGGATACATTGGTTTTAAGTTTATTGTAAAAATTTTACAAGTCAATCAATTTTTTCAAAACAAATATGCTGCAATCATATATGTAACGATATTCGATTGATCTGATTTTCTACATGAATTACCTACTCAATAAGTTTAAGAAAATAATCAACTCTAATTAATTTCTGGGATTCTAATTTAACTTATTTTGCTACTCACAGCAGGCTCCCCATGTCCTGTCCTTGTGGGGCCCGTTCATTTATGATTGATCATGGAAACTATTGATTAACATTAGCATTAAACAATATGACTGTTTAGAGCTTGTGTCCTTTAAGCCATCTCTTACTGTTTTTCAACCTCTCGAACTTCGGATGTTTTCTATTGGGTCTCGTTAAGTCAGGTTTTTTGTTAATTGGTGCATCTACAATTTCATAGCCTTAAATGTCCCAAGAATGTCACTAAGTGATGACTTCCTCTTTTAGCTAACCCTGCTTTCTAAGGGTTAATGAAGGTCACTGTTCATACCAAAGGGTTGGTGGCGGCGACGGCGCTGACTGTGGTTGATGACGGTGGCGGCAGTGTGGTCGGCAATAATAGGTTGTGGATGTTTGAGGACTGGTCGCGATAATGGTTCGCGATGTGGATGACGACGATGGCGGCGGCGGAGGTGGCCGACGATGATGGCGGCAACTGTGAAGAATGAAGGCGGCGGCTATAGATGTGGTCGGTGAGGGTGAGGGTTAGGGTTAGGGTTTTCTTTTCTGTTTTCTTTTTTAATTTCTTAAGAATGGTTAATGAGGCAAACTAAAAGAATGAGAGTTTACCATCGTGTGGATTAAAGGTAAATTAAAAGTGAATAATTTAAAATAAAAAGTTAATTATAATAGAGTAAATTACACTGACTTCCCCTAAAGTTTATCAAAATATTAATTATCTTCGTGTTGTTTCGAAAATATTATTAACCTCTCCTGAATCAAATTAATTCAAAAATTAAATTTTCATTAAATTATTAACGAAAACCATCTTATCACTCCAAAATTATCACCCAAAACACACTCCCAAAATCAAAACTACCTCTCAAAACCAAAATCACTATCTCAAAATCACTCCTAAAACCAAAACCACACCACAAAACCACCCTTAAAATCCCATGCCACCGCCAGTCCACGCCGCATGCCACCACCACTGCCGCTGTCGTACTCTCTCTCTCCTCTCTGCTGTTCGTCTCTCGGTGTGGGGGTCGACGATGCCAACGGTGTGCGGGTCGACGATCGGCAGCACTGGCAGTGACGAGTTTGTGGTGGTCGGCGGTGTGATTGTCGTTTCTCTTATATATATATATATATATATATATTACAGATGCCGCACGCCACTAGCGCCACCACCTACCCTTCACCGCCAGCGCCATTGACCATCGACCCCCACACCGCTGAGCCTCACACCGAGAGAGGGACGGCACACACAGAGAGATAGAGAGGGAATGAGAGATGAGAGAGTGCGACGGTGGCAGTGGCGGTGGCGTGCAGCGTGGACCGGCAGTGGCGTGGGGTTTTAGGGGTGGTTTTGGGGTGGGTTTTGGGGTAGTTTGGTGGTTTTCGTTATTTACTTAATGAAAATTTGATTTTTGGACTGATTTGATTCAAAAATTAAACCTGATATGAGATTAATGGTATTTTCGAAATACAAAAAAAATAATTAATGTTTTGGTAAACCTTATATGAGGTGAGTGTAATTTACCCATTATAATACTATTTGGATAACTTTAACAGATTTTCTATTCCTCCAAAATGAGGGGAAGTGAATAGATGCATATAATTATTTTTATAATATTAATTATAATTTTTTTATGTATATACTAAAAGTAATAATTTAAACTAATATTAGAAAATTATAAAAGTAACTAATTATGTAACATGCCACTTTTTTTTATACTATATATTATAACAAAGCATTGTTAGCTTTTTTACGCTTAGACTCCGAATCCAAATTTTATAAATATTTGAATTTAAAAAATATAAAAATATACATGTCTACAAATTATTAGTTTATGTATTAATTATTAAATCTCTAACTAATATGGTAATATTATTCAAATCTTTAATTTATGTCTATAATTAGTATTATACATATAAAAAATATATAAAAATATTATAAAAAGTCAAAGTACATATATCATTTACTATTTTTGTAAAGTCAAATATAAATATTAATTGTCAAATATTATTAAATTATAACAAGTTTAAATATACTTGTAAGAAAGTTTGTGGATCCTCTTATATTTTTATTACACTCCTTTGCGAATCCATTTTACTAATTAATCTCTATTTAGTTAAAATAATATATTTAATTATCAATTTTTGATTTTTTAAACTATATATCATAGATTTTAAGGGATTATAAGAATTTCTTTACTTTCTAACTTTGTTTTCTTAATTTTTTTATATCATAATATGCATGGTTGAAATTGCAATGTGTAATTTATAACATTAAAATTTGTTAGTAATATTTAACCATTCTAAATTTAAATTTATATGAATTTTTATGTATTATTATAATTAGTTAGTAAGAACAAAGGATTTAGAATTAATGTATGTGAATTTTTTTACGTATTAACCATGAGATGAACTAATTTAATGGTATAAGAAATTAAAAATAAAACCAAGTAGAGTAAATTTTAATTTGGATAATTATAGAAAATAGTATAAAAATAAAACAAAGTGATTGTTTTTTAGTGGTTTAATTACCATAAATACCATAAATAAATTTAGATGCTACTAAAATTAAATGCAAAATGCAAAACTACACTAATTCTAAGATATATTTTATTTTTTAAAATTTTGTTGAATATTAATTAGAAAAAAATAATTATTAAATAAGTAAATTCAGACTTACTTTCTATAAATTTTCTAACATAATGATCATGTTATTAGTTTATATACGCTAAAAGTCATAAATAAATTTAAAATAAACAACTTAAACGAAAATGGGCATTATATTATATTCATCTAAAAAAAATATGAAGTTAAAGTAAGTTAAAATAAATTTGAAATTTTTTAATAAATGTTCTTACATACAAATTAAATAATTTTTGAATTATTTATTCAAATAAACATGAAAATAACTTTAACTCAATGTTTTATCCTTATATATAATTTACATATCTTTCTTTTTTTAATAACTCAATTAAAATTCAAATATTTAATATGTTATTAAAATGTATTTTATTTATTTTGTGCGTCGCACCGGTTAAAGTGCTAATATTAATTATTATTAAACAAACAATAAAAATAAAATAACACCATCTTTTATCTTTTAAATAACCAAACTAAATGAGAGATAGCTCACCCTATTTTCCTTCGCCTCCCCTTCATATATTTCATTACTAACATTTTATTTTCCTCTTTCCAAAGGAATGCAAAAGTTAATTCTTCTAATTATTTATATTAAATTATTTACATAAATAACCTTCAACGGTTCATATACTTTTGTTTACTTTTTAATTATTTGGGAAGAAAGAAATATAAAAATTATATCACTTTTTGCTGAAGTTAAAAAAACCATTAAATAAGAAAAAATCCCACTAAATAGACTATTAAGTAATTTTTTGCCTTCTTGAATTTTTTATTTTTTTATTTTTTTATTTTTTATAAAAAAAAATTTTACGAAAAATTAGTGAGCAGTACAATTTATAAGTCGTTTACTATTTTTCATTCAAAATAAGATTTTTTAACAAATATTAGGTTTATTAGCATAAAAATTTTAACGCTTAAGGTATTTTTGAAACAAAAATACCTTATAACAGATAAATTATTTGTGCATTTTCAAAATATATATAAAGAATACAAATGAATTTATCTGTATTTTATTGAAATCACATGTAAAAAGCACAAATAAATTTACATGTACATTTGCTAAATATATATAAACAACACAGATAAATTTATCTGTCTTTTATTGAAAGCACGCATAAATAACACAGATAAATTTATCTACGCATTTTCAAAACATGTATAAAGAACACAGATAAATTTATCTGCTTATAATATCTGTGTTCCTATGCAAACAGATAAATTTATTTGTTAAGTATAGCATATTAAACAGATGAATATCAAATATATAAATTTATCTGTTTGCATGGTATTTTTAGGAGAAATTACGCAATTAGACTTTGCGCGTTAAAATTTTTGTTGATGAATCTTGCACGTTAAAACTTATTTTTTTTAGATTTTTGACTAAAAACTCATATTTATAAAAAGTTTGCTTTCTTTCTAATGACGATTTTTTTGCTTAAAAAAAATACCACCTAAACAGTGTATTTTTACAACACATAAATCACCGCATACTGACAAATGGAGTGAGATTTATATAAGTGTTAGTATAAGGTCCATTGCACTTCAAAGTATGGAAGTATGGAGAGATTCATGTAGTGTAAAATACACTGTATGTAACCAGATTAAAAGAAACTCTACTACAAAAACAACTTAGACTATGTACTTGTTTGGCAAACTGGCTTAAAGCTAACTTTTTGGGGTTAAAACCTAAAAAGTCAAAAAGTCTTATTTTTCAACCTTTAACTTTTACCCTAAGGGATTTTTGGCTTTTTGATTTTTTTTTTATAACAATTTTCAATTTTACCCTTTGGCGTTTTAACTTTTTAGTTTTTATGCTTTTTGGCTTTTTGATTTTTCTATTTGAAAAAATCTCATTTAAGATGAAAATAATATTAGAATTTCACATCCAGTTTATTTGGCTTTTTGGTGGTTTAAAAGTTACTAATTTTTCAATTAAACGAACTTTTAACTTTTTGACTTAAAGTGATTTTAAGCCAAAAAACTAACTTAAAGTTAAGTTGTCAAAGGAACACTATGTAGACTAATTTTCCCAAAATTATCCAGTTTAGACTTCTAGAATTAAGTCGAAAGAGTAGGATAAATTACACTAACCTCCCCTGAAGTTTTAGTCAAATACAGTCAATTCTACCATTTTGAACAAATTATACTAACATTCCTTAGCAGTTAACGTTGTTAATAGAATTAATTAAAAAACAAATTTACCTCCAAGCATTAATTCTCTAACAGCTGAATCTCATTCCTCTTCTGCATAGTAAATTGGGATTTAGCGTAATTTAATTTGTAATAATAATTGATTATTGACAACTATGATTTAAGAGGTTTCAAAATATTATTTTTTCACAATTTTAACTTTTTATTCTTTTTTTTTTACTAAAAATGAAAATAAAAACTGTAATGAATAATTTAACTCATATTATAATACAAAAAATTAAAAACCGCTACTAATAAATTTGAAGAATAATAAGGTAATAAAGTAATTTATTTTATACTTTATTTACTATAGATAGTTTAGTCTTTGCACTAGTTTGGTTCACTTTTATAAACTCCGCTTAATATTCCAAATAGAGTCATAATATGAATGATTAATTATCCCATACGGCCATCCAAAAACTTATTACCCCTTAATCCTTATGAGTGGTTGCATCATTTTATTATATATCTTAACTTCATATAGTAATCGTTGTGTCCCATTTGAGTAGTTATATTATTTTATTATATTTCTACACTCATTTATTCTTGTAAATTTGTCAAAAAATCATTTAAATATGCTTCTCTCTTTTTATTTTTCTATATATAGCACATTTCCTTTATGACCCATTTGGGCTATAAAAATATTTGGCACACACATGTGCAACAAATAATTGGTCACGGTATTTTTCTCATAAGGAGCGATTTCAGTTTCATAAAGTATTGTCAATTCTTTTGTAACCTATTTGTGCACGCAAAATTACTCTTGAAAGTTCAAAAATATTTCAAGCCAAATATCATGTGTGCTCCAGGCTTATTATGAAACTTTTTTTAGAAAAAAATCAAAAACTCAGTCTAAGGGAGTATATTTATACATATTATATTATATACATATATATATATACACATATATATCAACACACACAGCGCCATAACTGACGCCATCACCGCGCGACCATCACACCACTGTTGGTGCCAGTCGCCGCCGTCCATGACCGTCGCCACCGCCAGCGACGACTCCACCACCACTCGCCGCCGCCATCAACCACCGTTTTTCTCTCTCAAACCTCTAGGTAATTTCTCTCTCACCCTCTTCCGTTTCTCTCCTCCACATCACCACATCCACCTCCGCCACCATGACCACCACCTCTAGACTTACTGTGACACCCCAAAAATCATTTAAACCACCACGGAACAACCGCGGTGGCCACCATCATTAATGAATTTTTATTTTCATTAATTGTATACACACAGTCACCACTATGCGCACTATTATTTCTCGATCGACAACGTTCACTACCCTTTTGACGACCTAACGCCGCTAGTGAACAGCTTCGATCGCCGATAAATTACTCTGGCAAATTCAAACCGATGAATTATCATTTTATAAACTTCATATATATAAAAAAGAGAGAAACAGATTTATGTGTTAAGAGCAAAATGGAAATAAAATCTCATGTAATTAATGACACAAGCGGCCATGGATGAAACCCTAACGGTTTGGATTAGTATGTAATAATATTTTAACCTATAAGAGAGGTCAGTGTAATTTGGCTAAAATAGTGGAGTTGACTATATTTGAGCAAAACTTCAGAAAAGGTCAGTGTAATTTACCTAAAAGAATATGCGTACAACAGTTCAAGGAATAAAATTCCAAGCTACTTCAGTTCGAACAATAAAAAATCTTATTTTTTTCTTTTTTTAATTAACTTTTCTTCTTCATATTCGAATTTGGAAAACAATTTCTATGGGCTATTTCTAAAGAATTTCAAGGAATCCAACACATTCTCTTCATTAATTTGATTTTTTATTTTACATATTATAAACAATTTCTAAAAAGAGGACTTGACACCTTAAACTTCTCTATAACAAAATCAAAAAGATTAATTAGCGTAGGGTCTTATTTTGATAACTTATTTGAGAATAGATCTCATGCTTTGAACTGTTATCACACGAAATCCTTTTAATAATTCTCGGGACTGTTATACCCTCAAAATGTTCTCTATGAAATTTAATATCATTTAATACTCAATTGATTTTATTTCAAACGTTATAGCATATGTTAAGGAATATTTATGAAAACTTTATCATCCTATTTAATTTCAATTATAGAATATTTTATGATTTTATAGTTGTTTCAACATGTTATGGTAATATAATATACCTGAAAACAGAATACTTTATATGACAGGTTGAATTTTAAATTTATGATAATAAAGGAACCTAAATAAATGGGATCATATTGTATTACATTTTTAGCTAAAACTATTTTCATTACACAAATTTCAAAAACATATTGTATCACACCGTTCCATTACACAAATTTTTGAATTACAAGTTCCAGAGCAAAATCACTTTCAAAAAATATCAAATCTTGCATATATGAAAGTCTGTGTATTGTAAAAAATAGCACTTCATGAAATGATCGTTTCGTGGACTTGTTTGTATTATAAATTGTCTATTTTTTCTAGTCGTATCGTGGTCATGTTTGCATTATAAACTCTATGTTTTGCACTTCAGATGATAGGTGGAGAGTTAAATTGTAACCGTGTAGAAAAAAAATTTAAGTTGAAAATAATTTTATTTTATCGAAAATGAGAATATTAATGAGGTTATTCTGTTTGATAAAATGCAACTTTTGATATATGTAAATATGGCAACAACTTGTGAGAATATAAGAATATGGTAAAATAACTTGCTTAGAAATGAGAATATGTTAACATGTTAAAACAAGTAAGATTAAAAGTGAGAATATATTAACAAGATCAAACAAATTGTAATACACAGAATGAGTATATGTTTATATTTTTTTATATGCCGATAACTTTATAGAATATAAGAATATGATAATACAACTATTTAGAAATGAGAATATGTTAACATGATAAAACAAGTTGTGATAAAAAGTGAGAATATTTTAACAAGATAGAACAAATTAAGATAATCAAAATGAGTATATGCTCATGTTTTCTGATATAAATAAGATTTGATATTTTCTAAAAGTAGTTTCGCTTTAGAACTCGAAAATCTGTATAATTGAACAATGTAATACAATATGTTTTCGAAATCTGTGTAATGAAAATGATTTTATCTGAAAATGTAATACAATAAGATCCCATCTATTTAGGTTCTTTTATTATCATAAATTCGAAATTCAACCTGTCATATAAATTATTCCATTTTCAGTTATATTATATTACCATAACATGCTGAAACAAATAAATATTTACAAAATATCATAGAATTGGAATTAAATGAGACGATAAAGTCTCTATAAATATTTTTTAACAAGTGTTATAACGTTGAAAATAAAATCAGTCGAGTATTAAACGTATCAAATTCCATGAAAAATATTTTAAAAGTATAAAAATCCCTAAAATTATTAAAAAAAATCTTGTGGGATAACAGTTCGGAGTATGAATCTATCCTCAAATAAGTTATCAAAATAAGAATATAGATTAAATCACCCTAATAATTTTAATATTATTACTCCTTTTAATTATCTTAGTTCTTTACTCGATTCTATTATGCATTCAAGGCACAATAGGGGTAAATAAATTATTAAAGATAAAAAAAATCATTATTATTACACCTATGAATGTGAAATTTACCATTTTTACATATATTAATACATTTTAGACAAAGAGTAATATATTATATACCCATTATTCATCACCAAATAAAAGATGACTAGCATTTTTCTAATAATAATATCCAAACATATGGCATTAAAATTATTCTTAATTAAAACTGTTTCTTATTTAGAGGGGTGGCAATTAAATTAGTTGAATTGATTGTACCATATTATTATTCTATTCAGTAATCACTTTTTTCAAACTATTTCTCTTTATTCAATAGTATAATTTATAACACAATTTTACTAATAATTTAGTTTTAACTAAAATAATCATGTAATTAAATCTCTGCGAAATCAGTGTTACCCAGGAATGGCCATGATGATGATTTTGAGCTTGTCATCCTTTCATCAACGGATCAGCCTTTGTTCACAAATAGTTTAGCTATGGAAACGCAATTCCCTAAAATTTGGTAACTGCTAAAAAATGAAATAAAAAACACTACTATCAATAGCTCAAAACATCCTAAATCAACCCATTAAAGCAAGCTACAATGTTGAGGAATTTATAAAATCGACAAGGATATTCAAGGGCGGTACAACTGTTTTGGATAATCAACTACAAAAAATAAAAATAAATAAATAAATAACCCTTCCAACTTATACAAAAGCAACTTTTTTCTATCAAACATTCTATTATACTCCCACAAATTAACCATACCAAGCACAACGGTGCCGAAAGTCTCGTCTTTGTCATCTCAGTATCAAAGACCCAACAAACCCCAAACAATACCAAAAACACTCTCGCAACATCACAATGAATCAAAAGAAGATGAGACAGTGATTCCCAATCCTTTTTACGCATACAACAATTGGCCAATAATTTTTTTTCCCACGCATCCAAACAAAGAATGCCACCTTCAATGGTGCTCTTACCATCTAAATGCCCCACCACGAGAAAATAACCACCTTCGCCGACTCCCATAAAAAGACCAAACCTCCCACTAAAAAAAGATTAGTGTAAACCCATCTAGACCAAGTTTCTTTGATATCCTTGAAGATTGCCACCCACAGCTTCAGCATTATGTACTTGTTGATTAGGTCTCTACTTGTTGAAGAAAGGATATCCCTCTGCAACGAAATCTCATTGAAGTCACTGCTGAAATTCATAGAAGAAGTAAACAAATGAATAATAAATTGCAACCAACAGCTTCTGGGAAATATGATCAAATAACCTGCAAACAAATTAGTTGATTGCCTACCCGTGGAAGCTAGGATTAAGCAACTGAAGATTCTCAACACGGTATGTCTTCAATTGGTAGACCTCCCTCTAGGCACCAAAGAGGCGTTCCACATCATCTTTTGGCCCACCACCATAACTTAGGTGAGATCCACTCCTCACATTTAATAGCCCCCAGAATGGACTCAAAATGTTTTCGTTTATTTATTTTTAATCCCTACAACCCCATGACACCTGCAGCCAAATACATGAACAGGAACTTTCCTCCGATACTTTTAATCCCTACAACCCCATGACACCTGCAGCCAAATACATGAACAGGGACTTTCCTCTGATACTGTACCTGCTGAATAGGTAGTCATATTCAAGTAGGTACCTTTGCAATAATGGCACCAAATGGGGTTGTACTTGAGGATAAGATGAAGTGACAACTTTCAATATGGTAGTCCGCAAAAAACTACATATGACAAAACCGGATTTGTTCAAAACTACTAACCAAATAATTGTTATTCCTCATGTATTCATTGAAATGTGCATCTAAATAACCTATAAAACCATACCAAGAGACAAATCTAGAAGCAAAAAAAATGTGTATTTACAAACTTCTCTTACGGTATTGCTATATGAGACCAATACATACCAATGTAATTTGGCGTGAAACCAAATAATAATTATTTCTTTTCATTTGTGCATCCATCTCAACTTATTTTGAAATAGAGAAAATCAAATTTCTAGATATTTCAAACTAAGGCTAAGCTTGAATCCATCTCATTCTTTGATATAAATGGATGATTCTTACATTAAAAAAAGAATCCCAACTTGCCTGCCCTAGAGAAAACAAAATTGAACACAATATGCACAATTGACATACAAATGTTGCCTAAAGCGTGCACTGTAGTTTAAGAATATTTCTGTCTAATCCCACGAGCTGACTGTACAATTGTTGGCGTGTTTGACTGTACAAATGGTTGCTGTTGATGATAAAGCCATAAATGTTTTCTCAAAAACCTCTTAATGGCACTACAACTGCAGCCCTTTACTTTCAGACTGCAGTGCAAGCTTTTCCGTGTGCCTCTTAAGATCCCTGCATATTAGAAGCACATTATTCCATTTATATCCAAATGCAAATAAGAACAGAAGCAAAAATTATTAAGGGATAGTGTAACACACATGCAGCGCGGTACTCGGTAATTAATTCTCCATAATCTTGTGAGTGCAACTTCAGCAGCATACAGGTTTCTGGCATAGTTGGCAATCCCCAGCAAACCAAAGATTGCATTGATGTGCATGGCAAAAGAGCTTTCTCATCTGAAGGCAGCTACCATAGGAGAAGGGGTTACTTTTGTCCACTTTACATTGGCAAGCACGCTTCAGAGTACAGAACATCCAGTAATTTCTTCAGCAGCATTACCAGATTATGCAGTTGTTTAGTCTAGAAAACCGAAGATTACGTTGATAATGTTTATTGTCTGACCTCCTACCTTACTTATAGGTAAGAGAGTTGTGCGATCGTAAACAGAAAATAGAGTTCCCTCAAGGAGAAAGGGTGGAACTCTCCTAAGAAAGGCAAGATAATAGGCGTCACACTTTCATCAAATAGTGTTACACATGTGAAGTACCATAGGCTTATTATCCCGAATGATAGAAGAGGCAACACAATTACAGGCATCTTACTGATAAAAGGTAAATGCACGGATATCTTGCTTTCATCAAATTGTGTTACTCAAGTGGACTACCATACATACGTTTATCCTTTTTCGCATGTTCGATCCTTCAACCTCTGCAAGCTCAGTAGTGAACTTGACCTCCTTCAAATGGTATGGAAAAACCCGAGTGGCATTAAGGGAGTACGATATTTAAGATCTTTTGGCTTCATTTCTTCAAAGTTTTTCTTTCTGAAAAGGAGATACGTTAGCAGTTAAATTTCAATTAAATAGCGAGTAGTGTTCCACATCGAGGATATCCACTGCTTAGCTTGTCAATTCTTTGACCCACAATTTTCTAGAAATATATGCTGATTTAACGTGTGAATATGAAAATTACCACATTTTCTTTGATAGCAAGCAACAAACCGTGGACAGAACTCACAATGTCATCCTTGATTCACAATAATATCCTGATGGAAAATGCAGCAGCTGCTTCCAATTCTTGGCTCAATTGAATTGTTAGATGATAAAGCATCATCATTGAGGAATACTTAGCCCGACAAAGTGTATATTAAACTGATAATGATTCTCCTGACAGAAGCCTAAGAAAGAGTGCATATTCTCAAAGAAACCATTGTCTAGAATAACATTTGTATACTCTATATTCGCAGGCACATCATTTATTGCAAACTAAAGAGAATAAGAGCACGTATGTATAAGGAGAGGATTTGAAAAAGATGATATATCAAAGTGCTCCACAAACAATGTGTGCGAAAATTTTGTTTTCAGCTATTATGAGAAATAGCATGAGGGGAATATGAGTATTAACAAATCACCTGAAACATTAAATGCATTTCCCCACTATTAGAAGTATGTGTATTCCCCTTATTGAGATTTTGCTCCACGTCATGGCAACTACAAGATATGTGCGAAACTGAATAAGAATTAAACAATCTACGACTACTGTAATTGTAGAGTTTACCAAGGGTTTCAATAACTTGCAGAGTAGTCGTAGATCGTTTAATACTTATTTAGCTTCTCATATATATCGTAGTTGTCATTACGTGGAGCAAAATTTCAATGAGGGAATACACATATTTCTAGTAGTGGGAAAATGCATTCAATGTTTCAAGTGATTCGTTAAAACTCAGATTCCACTTCTGTTGTTTTCCATAATAACTGAAAACAAAATTTCTGCACACATCGTTTGTGGAGCACTTTGGTATACCGTCATTTGCAAATCCTCTTCTTCTTATACATACGTGCTCTTATTCTCTTTAAGTTGCAATAAATGATGTGCCTGCTAATACAGAGGATACAAATGTTATTCTAGACAATGGTTTCTTTGAGAATAGGCACTCCTTCTTAAGCTTCTGTCAGGAGAATCATTATCAGTTTGATACACTTCATCGGGCCAAGTATTCCTCAATGACGATCCTTTATCATCTCCACAATTCAATTGAGCCAAGAATTGAGAGCAGCTGTTGCATTTTCCATTAGGATATTATGGTGAACTATGGATGGCATTGTGAGATCTATCCAGGGTTTGATGCTTGCTATCAAAGAAAATGTAGTAATTTTCATATTCACACGTTAAGTCAGCATTCATCCATAGAAAATTGTGGATCAAAGAATCGATAGGCTCAGCAGCAGATATCCTTGATGTGGAACACTGCTCTCTATTCAATTAAATTTTAACTACTAATGCATCTCCTTTTCAGAAAGAAACGTTGAACAAAAGAAGCCAAAAGTAATGTCACTCAGGTTTTTCCCATACCATTTGAAGAAGGTCAAGTTCACTACTGAGCTTGCAGAGGTAGAAAGATCAAACATGCAAAAAAAGGATAAACCTATGTATGGTACTCCACATGAGTAACACAATTTGATGAGAGCAAGATGTGTATTTATCTTTTATCAGCAAGATGTCAGTAAATTGTATTGCCTCTTTTATCATTCAGGATGATAAACCTATGGTACTTCATATGAGTAACACTATCTGATGAAAGCATGATGCCTATTATCTTGCCTCTTCTTTTTCTTTATTAGGAGAGTTCCACCATTTCTCCTTGAGGGAACTCTATTTTCTGTTTAGGATCACACAACCCTCTTACCTATGAGGTAGCATGTCACACAATACACATCAAGAATTAAAATGAGGAAGAAAGAATCTTGTATATCATTTCTGGATATTCGAGGAGGCTTGCAACAAAATCCGCTTCTCTTAAGATCATACGTCTTGTATACAGATCCATTCATTCAGAGGGGGGATTCATTTCTGAATGTGCAACAAAGACACAGGAAATGAATGCATTTCAATATTATGATATCTTAAATAAGGAAATACATAAAGACAACATCATTATCATATTTCCTTTCCCGTGGAAGGTTTCCACATTTAGTGAGACACTGGAACAAACCCAGAGGTCTATGTTCAACTCTTACGAGTCCTATCCAGGATTGACCACGCACAAGAGGTGAGTCCACAAGTGTCACAAGCAAATATCCTCCCCTTTTTTGGGGGAACACAAGAGGGGAAGTAGGGAAAAAGGGAGAGGTCCACCTAGCAAGCACTACAATAAAAGAAAATGCCTTTTAAGTAAACAAATTGGAAACCTAACATAGGTATTGTGGTCCAAGTAAGAAATAAATCAGAACATTTTACTAGGCCATCAAAGACATCTATAGAGAAGAAAAGAGAATAGGACGGTAAAAATGAACAGATATTTACTTTTTGCATAAGCAGAATATCTTTAGTTGCATCACCAGAAAGAATGGGATGTCCCATCAATCTTAAAGTCCCCTTTGACAGAACTTTTTTCGCCATACTCTACAAACCTACTACACTTTCTCATTCAATATCATTGATCATATCTACAGCAGCAGCAGCTGACCAGTAGTCTCCATCAAAATATAGCAGACGAGATGCAGTTATTTTGATATTGTGTTCTCCAAAAGAAACAAAGAAATGATAATAGAAATTAGTGCAATCCACCACTATATTCTCTTTGGCTGCCTTTTGCAGTACTGACTTATACCTGCACATGGAACATCTTCACATCAAGGCATATGCATGCACAACAATATCAGCAAACATGGAAATCAGAGAGAATATCAGAAAACTGTGAAGATCTATGTCTGAAACAGAACAATCAGCCTGTGTATGTCTACAACCTGGACTACCATCCCAAAAGGATGATCATAGTACAAGTCCAACAATTCTCAAAAGCATGGCAAGCATTTATACATGTCTCAAGCATAAATACACGCACAGTTAATACATGTAAGCACGTCAAAGTGTTAAACGGGAGAAAGCTAAATATACCAGGTTTTGCAAATACTTAATAGCAAAAATAATGTATACATGTAGCCATGTGAACTTTGGGGAGAGAGGAAGAGAATTGATACCACTGACGTAGCTTGTTAGATTTCGGTGTTTTCTGCATCTCTGGGTGGCAATACAAAATATAAGCTTCCCCTTTCACAGACGGGAATGCCCATATATAGCAAGTTGCAAAACCTCATTTCTTGCAATAATCGAGGTATCCTATCTGATGATGACAAAGGAAAAGGTAAGGAACCAATTTTCTTGTTATTTTCATTTTCCTACAAAAGTTTTAAATGCTGATAAAACATTAGAGATTAAATAAATACAAAGGAAAAGGCGAGGAACCAATACTCTTCTACTATTTGTATTTTTTATTGTAGTGGCCGTTGTATATAAATAGTTTGAATATAGAATGTTGCCACTAAATTCAAAGGACGGTCAGAATTCTTGCAAGTTTGGAGACCACATTCGAAAGGTGGTGAGATTTCAGAGATCTCTTTTGCACTAGAGCAGCCATTTTTAATTTAATATCTTCGTCGTTGGGTTATGACTCAATTAACTAGAGTGTTCGATGATTTTTTGACAAAAATGTGTTAGAAAGATATATATGTCGTGGCTTTGCTAACTAAATTCTTTCGATAGAGATACAAAGGTTTGATGTTAAGTACTCATAAAATTTATTAATAGAATAACTTATTAATACACCGTACAATTTTTCAAGCTGTCCTTTTCCTAGAACAAAATTGTCATTCATGTGTTTATTCGGGTTGGTGGTTGGAGTTTAAATGGCACAATTTTGTTGGCTGTGCTTTTAGGCACAGGTTATTTCCTAGTTTATTATACAATATAGAACTTTTGATGTGACATTTGTATAGGTGTCAAAAATCTAACTATTGAAATGAAATAATCTTAGCCTCCCATTTTGTACTCTCTCCTCCCTCATGTTCTTTGTAAAAAAATAAAAATTAAAGTACTAATTTTTATTACTTCTCTTTTTATTAATTTAATGAAAAAAGTATTATAATTTTTACTTTTGTTATTTTTTCATTTTTTGTAATTATAAATGAAAAAAATTATATTTTTAATTTAGTGCCTTAAAATTGGCTGATTAACTAATTATTAAATTGTTAGTATTACTTTTTGTTTCACTCTTAAATTTCTAAAATTGAACATCTATCTATATAAGAAGATAAAACTTTTGATATGACAATACTGTAACTATAAAAAAACTAACCATTGAAAAGAAATTTTGTTTTTACTTTTACTATCTTTTCTTAATTTTTTACCTTTACAAATTAACAAACTAATAAAATTTTATTTTTAACTGAATGGCTTAAAACTCGCTAATTAATTAATTATTAAATTATTGACAAGTTAGCGTATTTGATGTGCCTTTTGTATAGTTATATAATGGTGGATAAAGTCTAAAGCAATCAATGGTTTCAACTGCATTTGTATTAGAAAAATAGTTCTTGCATTTCGTACTAGAGAAAAAAGTGATTTGCGTAATTGTGTAATCACAACAAAGCATTAACTTCTGTTTTTGGTGTTGTTTGAATTTTTCTAGGTGCTCTTGGTATTTTAGTTTGTTGTTTCACTTAATAGTTTTTTTCTCTTTAGTAATATTTAAGTTGATTGAGGTTGGGATTCTTTTTATTGTTTTTGTTATATGGATTATTCTTTAGAAAATAAAGTTTGATATTAAGTATTAAAATAAATGAGCGATCTTAAGAAAAAATGATAGAAGTGCCTTTAAACACGGTGTTATCCCTAATCTATATAACATAGAATTTTTTTACGTGAGATTTGTGTAGGTGTCAAAAATCTAATTATTGAAATGAAACACTCTTGCCTTTCTATTTTGTTCTCTCTCCTCCCACATTTTTTTTTTGTAAAAAGTAAACAAAAAAACATTAATTTTAATTACTTCTCCGTTTACTAATCCAATGAAAAAATAATATAGTTTCTGCTTTTGTTGTTTTTTCTATTTTTTTGCATCTATAAATTAAAAAACTAATAAAATTATAAGTTTAACTGAGTACCTTAAAATTGGCTAATTAACTAAATATTAAATTGTTGATATTACTTTTCGTTTCACTCTATTTCCTAAAATTAGATGTCCATATAACAAAATATAACCCTTTAATGTGACATTTGTATAGGTGCCAAAAATCTAACCATTGAAATGAAACAAATAATTTTGTTTTTCCTTATACTATCTTTTCTTATTTTTTCACCTGTACAAATTAACAAACCAATAAAGTTGTATTTTTAATTGAGTGTCTTAAAAGTGGCTAATTAATTAATTATTAGATTATTGATATTACTTTTTTTCACTCTTAAATTACTAAAATTAGATATCTATATAACAAGTTAGCAAATTTGATGTGACTTTTATATAGTAATCTAACGGTGAACAGTGCCTAAAGCAATCAACGGCTTCAGTTGCATTTACATTAAAAAAGTAGTTCATACATTCCAGGTCGAAAAAAAATGTGATTCACATAATTGTGTAATCACAAAAAAACATGAACTATTTTTTTGTGGTGGTGTTTGAATATTTCTCGGGGCTCTTGGTATTTTAGTTTGCTATTTGGTTAATAGTTTTTTTTCTCTTTATTAATATCGAAATTGATTGAGGTTGGAATACTTTTTATTATTTTTTTATATGGATTATTCTTTGAAAAATAAAGTTTGAAATTAAGTATTAAAATGCATGAGCGATCTTCAGAAGAAAAAAAATGGTGATAGCGCCTTTCATAAAGTTTGACACCGACACAAATATCACATCAAAAATTCTTTCTTGTTATGTAGACATAGTAAAAATATATTTTTGATTGAAAATAAAGAGAAGAATGACGTTGAAAAAAGAGGGGGAGAGACTAATAAAGATTAGAGAAGAGAAAAAAATAGTGCTTAAAATGAAGAGAGATGAGAGCTAGTTAGTGAGATTAGAGAGTGTGTGAGAGAGAGAGAGAGAGAGAGTGCACCACATAGGGCAAATGTCAACATGAACCACCCTCCTCCCTTGTAATACTATGATTGTTATATATAAAAGAATTTCACGTGTTAATTTTTTTACACAATAATTTTCTTATATATTATTTTATTTAATTCAAGTCATGAAGAATTTCTTGCAACATAATTTGAGATAAACTGCATTTCTTACACTCTTAAAATGTTATAAAATATATTTTAAGACATTTCCCATAACAAAATATTAAAGTAATCAAATTACTTTCAATATATGAGTGTTTCATAAATTAAAAAAATTTACAAAGGAGAAACATTTCTTGCTCAGCAATTATGTATAATTTTTTTCATACTTTACATTAAGATAAATACAAAATATTGCATTGTTTTTGTGAGTATATATATAATCAAAAAAGAAAAAAATAATAACTTCAGAAAAAGTTCATAAATGACAGAAAGGCCAAAATAAGCCAATAAGTCAATCTTTTTGTAGCTTCTTTTTGTCTTTTGTGAATTTCTTTTATTTTTAATCTTTTTTTTTACTTGTTTGGTTCGTCTCATCGAGAGGTTCGAAAATGTAACAAAAAATGCCAAAAGATGAAAATAATTTAGAAGATACAAAAATAAGCAAAATCGTAAAATTTATTCAAAATTGTATCTCTAAAAAACCAACAAACTTTCACTTTTTTTTCAAGAAAAAAAGCCCACATGCATTCAAAACAATCTTTACTTTTTTAATAAAATAACTACAATACCCTCAAATTAAAAGGTCAACTCCACTCCAAAATGAAAACGTCATACCATTATCTCAAAAATCTTACAATTTAAAAATAAAAAATAAGAGCATTAAATATTTTAGGTACCTCTACTATCGGTAAAAAGATATCAAGTGTTGAGTTATATATCTAAAAACCACAACAATAAAAAGCTATTCTAAACAAATTATCTCAAACAATATAACATTTTGTCTTTCTATTCTTTTTAAAGCTAAACTCCTTAAATAAACATGAACTCAAATGTGTTTACGATATGACAATTATTTACTTTTTATATAACAAAATAACTACTGTACTAAAATTTAATTCTTTTAATAACATGGACTTGGATCGCGTGCATTCCACGTGGAGTGCCTAACCGAGCCAAGGCTTTGAGTTCCTAGCCAAGCCAGGGCTTGGAGGGCCTAGCCGAGCTACGGCTTTGAAAGAAATGGAGCAATTCTAACCCTCGAAACTCTTCTAATCCCTGGACGAGCTAGGGCTTATAGTGCCTAGACAAGCTAGAACTTTTCGACTATTCGAACCCTCCAAACTCTTCTAGTTCCTAAGAATATTCTCATCTCGTGCCTAGGCGAGCTAGGGCTTATAGTGCCTAGTGAGCTAGGGCTTTTGGGTTATTCGAACCCTCTTGTTTTTTGGGCTTTGAGGCTATTCGAACCCTCAGAATTCTTCTAGTTCCTGAGATTATTCTCCTCTCGTATCTAGACGAGCTAGGGCTTATACTACCTAGCAGAGCTAGGGGTTTTGTTGACATTTTGATGTCGATGGTAGATGTTGCTTTAGTTAATTGCTTGTATCACATTACTCTTTGTGGGTTGCCCTTCCTAAAACCCTTAGAACCCTAAAACGTGTCAATCTTGAAACAGACATAAGGCATAAGCAAACCAAATTGTGAACCCTTGTAGTGCGATTTAAAGAACGAGAAAGAGAGAGATCAGTCCGCCCAAAGCATCGAAGATTCGAGAAGCATTGGATGTTCGATTTAAGCGACGTCATCAAAGATTCTATTGAAGTGAAGCATCAAAGATTCGATTGAAGCGAAGGATCAAACCATTCGGAAGTGTTGATTAAGGGTTAATATGCCTTTTTCTCTCCCTTGGTCTTCTCCATTCTTCTTTTCTTCCTTCTTTTTTCATCCATAATCCAATCCATTGTCCGGTATTTATAACTTTGTAATGTTATCAAACTCCTGGAGTTTGAGATTTATCCTATCATTGGAACTGACTATGGAAGGGATTACCCCCAACTTGCCCTGAAGGCATAAGCCCTTTTTTCGAAGGGGCATTGGTGTTTATTTGAAATGGGATGCCACATATGGACGAGGGGAAAAAAATAGTTATGTTCTAACGTACAATGTAATGTGATGCATAATTGATAATTGAATGCAAAATAACAATAACAATACTATAATAAGGTAATTGATTTTTACACTCCCCCTTTGGCCATTTGCACCCCAAGTTTAGTATTTGTCTTAATTCACGTAAATTTACACTATTGCCCTTTCATGTGTAAAAAGGTGAACTAATAAAAGGGTAGAATTAAAAATTGACATGAATAAAGACAAAAATAAGAGTGCAAGTGGCTAAAAGAGGAGTGCAAAAATCAATATCCTAATAATAATAATATAGTAATATGGGTATTGTTATTTTATTGGACAAAGAAAATCTGATTAATTGTAACCTGTTTTTCTTTTAGAGAGAATGTTTGTTCATAATGAGAAAAATTCGAATTAATTACAATAGGGTCCTATTTTTTGAGCTTTGTTTTGGAAGAAATTCTATTTACTTTTTGACAATTCCCAAATATCCTGCTTTTAAAAGTACTAGCAATGGGGCGCACACAATGCGTGTGCAACTTGAGTTATGTAAAAAATATATATACTATACGATAAATTACAGAAAAAAATAAAACTAAAAATTTACAATAATATATAAATTTATATATTTTGAAAACAACTCGAGTATATACTTAAAACCCAACTTAAAATATATATATATAGCATAGCTTTGATTGTGATATTGATGACTTTTACAGTAAGAACAAAATCAGCTAAGCAGCCCAATTTTACAGCATATCCCTCGCGCAAAACCACCGTCCATCTCGCTGTCGCCCTCTCTCATCTCACCGTCGCAATCTCTTGCCGAGTCACCGCCCTGTTAGGTTTGTGGCTCGAATTTTCCAAGAAAACCAACAGTTCAGAAGCTGGCGCTCACTAAGCGCTTGAGCGCCTGCCAATCCAGAAGCCGGCGTTTGCTAAGCGCTTGAGCGCCTGTAGTACAGAATGGTGCGCTAGGTGAGAGCTTGAGTGCCGCCGCGACGTCGTGAAACGTTTTTAGGGCTTTTTGGTTATGGCTTATAAATATGGACCCTATAGTTCATCTAGAATTAATGCAAAACGTGTGTAAGTTGTCTAATACTCAGAGAGGGACTCAAAAAGAGGCTAGAGAGAGTATAGAGAAATATAGAGAGACTTAGTTTGAGGCCATACACAGATATTGTAATGATGAGAATAAAAGTTGTATTCCATATTTGAGAATAGTGGATTGTTTCTTCTCCCGTGAAGGTAGGCAGTCAGCCGAACTACGTAAATTCTCGTGTTCTTGTAGATGTTCTTGTTCTTACTTGCTTTGTGTAGATTGAAACCGTGGTACCTTTTTTCGCTGCGTAAGGAGATTTGTGCTTAAAATCCCAACAACTGGTATCAGAGCGTCTGGTTATTAGCTTGATCACTCGATCGAAGTAAAGATGGTGAACATCAGACATGAAGTCGAGAAGTTCACCGGAAAAAATAACTTCCTATGGCAGAGACGGATGAAGGATCCGTTGATCCAGCAAAGGGTCTCCAAGGCGTTACTCGGTAAGGCAAGGAAGCCAAAGAAGACGACCGATGACGATTGGGAGGACATTGATTCCAGAGCCATGAATTTGATTTGGTTATATCTGGGAGACAATGTTATTCATAATGTGCTTGATGTGAAGACAGCGCACGAGATCTTGCAGAAGCTAGAAGGTCTCTACATGAAGAACCTGGCCAAGTTGTACGTGAAGAAGCAACTGTATCGACTACAGATGAAAGACGGTACAAATCTTTTGAACATCTAAATGAGTATAATATGCTCATCACACAATTATTCGGGTTTGAAGTAAAAGTTGATGATGAGGATAAGACGATACTCTTGTTGGCATCGCTTCCGACATCCTATGATCATCTGGTGACAACGCTGATGTACGGAAACGACACTTTAGAACTTGAAGAGATCACTGGTGCTCTTTTGTCACATGAGAAGATGAAGAGACATGGTGAATCAGATGTAGAGAGGTTGCTTGTGGCTAAGTCTGAGTCAAGCATGGGAAGGAGTAGATCCGGTGAGGAAGGTTCCAACAAAGGTAGATCTCGGTCCAAGTCACGTGCAAGGAAGGATATGGAATGCTTCTACTGCCACAAAACTGGTCATTTCAAGAATCAGTACCAAGAATGAAGAAGCATCTGGAGGAAAAGAAGAAAGGAAAAGCGTTTACAGAATCTATCAGTTTGGCTAAGGAGTCGTCAGACAGTGAGGTAGAAGGAGATGTACTTTCAGTTTCCTCATATTTTAATGTTCAGTCAAAGTCATGGATATTGGATTCCGGATGCTCATACCATATGCGTCCAACAAGAGAATGGTTTGACAAATATAAGCCTCGCAACGGGGTACAGTTCTAATGGGGAATATGACAGCATGACAGGCCATTGGAAAGGGTACAATTAAGATCAAGATGTTTGACAGTGTTGTGAGGGTCTTAAGGACTGTCAAGCATGTTCCAGAATTAAAGAAAAATCTTATTTCTTTAGGGACATTGGATTCTTTGGGTTACAGGTACACAGGAGGAGGTAGAGCAATGAAAGTCCGTAAAGAAACTTCAGTTATCATAAGAGGCCAGAAAGTGAACGATCCCTACAAATTGGTTGGGTACACGATGATAAGCGGAGTTACCACTATCACACAGATTGATTCCAGTAGGGACGGCACAAGACACTGACAGTTGGAGCTTGGTCAGGTTGACGGGCAGAGTATGTCAGAAAGTCAAAAGAAGAGTGAAGCAGTCGAGGTAGAGTTCAGTCAAAAAAGCTTATCCAGAAAACAGGGTGATGGTGGTTCCAATCAACAGCAGAGAGAACAGTCAAGTGAAGAACCTTCATCTTACAAGAAGGCTGCAGGCAGCATAGGAACAGTTCAGGGGCGAGTAGCAGTGTCAGAGAAAGTGGAGTCTTCACAGAAGGCTGAAAAGTTGGAGTTTAGAAAACTGTCCAAGAATGAGAAGACTGTTGATTACAAGAGGGTCAAATTCAAGTGTGGCTTAGATTTGATCCAAGTCTATTCAAGTTGAATATTCAGAGAAGGTGGAGCGCTCATACCTGAAAAAAAGGAGTGCAGGTCGAGGCAACACCGACAGTTCTTCAAGATGGTTGAGAAATTCAAGCCAAGGTGGAGATTGTTGGGTTTGTGGCTCGAATTTCCCAACAAAACCAGCAGTTCAGAAGCTGGTGCTCGCTGAATGCTTAAGCGTCTGGAGAACATAATGGCGCGCTAGCTATCCGCTTGAGCTCCGCAGCGACATCCTAAAGCGTTTTTAGGATTTTTTGGTCGTGGCTTATAAATATGGACCCTATAGTTCATCTAGGGTTAATGCAAAACGTGTGTAAATTGTCTAATACTCAGAGAGAGGCTGGAGAGAGTATAGAGACACAGAGAGGCTTAGTTTGAGGCCATACACAGAGATTGCGAGATTGAGAGTGAAACTTGCATTCCATATTTGAAAATAGTGGATTATTTCTTCTCCCGTTGAGGTATGCAGTCAGCCGAATCACATAAATTCTCATGTTCTTGTGGGTGTTCTTGTTATGTACTTGCTTTGTATGGATTGAAGCTGTGGTTCCTTTTTCCGCTACGTTAGGGGATTTGTGCCTAAAATCCCAACAAGTCCCTCTATCGCGAGCTCGCCGTTGCCCTCCCATCTCTCACTGTAGCAATCACAACTTTGCCTAAAACCTATACAATATACACGCGAATATATATAGAGAGAAAGAGAACACCTCTCTCTCTCTCTCTCTATATATATATATATATATATATATATAGAGAGAGAGAGAGAGAGATATGGCCTTGAGGATAAAGATTGTTAAATTGCATGAAAGTGAAACCCAATTCTACGAATGTGTAAAAAATGAAAAAAAAATCAGATCAAATGGTTGGATTAAGTTTGTAAATGTAAGTCAATGTGGAGATTGGGTAGAAACGTAAACCCATTTTGAAGGAAAGATATGGGATGTGGAGTTGGTTAATGGCAATAATTCTTTGTAGAGAGATAAATATATATTTTTGTTAAAAACTGCAACTAATTGCACATAGTAGAGTCATATAAGCCGGTTAGTGTGTGTGTGTGTGTGTGTGTAGAGAGAGAGAGAGAGAGAGAGAGAGAGATGACCTTGAGAATGAAGATTGTTAAATTGCATGAAAGTGAAACCTATTTCTACGAATCTATAAAAATGAAAAAAAAACAGATTGAATGGTTGGATTAAGTTTGTAAATGTAAATCAATGTGGAGATTGGGTATAGACGTAAACCCATTTTGAAGGAAAGCTATGGAATGTGGAGTTGGTTAATGGCAATAGTTCTTCGTAGAGAGATAAATATGTTTTTTATGTTAAAAACCGCAATTCATTGCAGAGTGGAGCCATATAAGCCGATTATGGGGTACATGAACGGAAGTGAGTGTTGATTTGTTTTTTACAATTGTGTCCATGGCAGTTACGGTAAGTACAAAGTGGTTTTTAGTATTGTGAATGGTTTTTAAGGCAATTAAAAGTTCGATGAGCCTCAAACACCAAATAAGGTGTTTACTTAATAAGATAGTATAGATTAATCACATGGAAATTTTATTCCTCTTCCATAAAGGTGCATGAGTAATTAAAGGGAGTGATAGATACGCTTTTGGTGACATGGCAATGATGTTTAATTTTGTGTTTTTCATTCTATAGTAATATGATTTTTGTTGTACACATCTATTTTAAAAAAATATTTATATTTTTATAATATACTCGTCATAAACTATAAAACAAAATCCATCTTGAATATAAAAATTTGAATAAAAGAATAAAAATGAGAAATTTTGCATTTTCACAAAAAATGAGAAATTTCGCATTTTCAAAAAAAAATTGAGAAATAAGCAAATATTGAACTAAAAATGAGAAATAACAAAAAAAAAAATCTAAATAAGATCTTTCTTGATTAACATTTAAAATCTTAAATTGTGGTTAAATGCATAAATGCGATATAAACTTAGAAATTTCTCATTTACTGAAAATGACATTATATAATGTACCAATATTGCATAAGAAATTCAGCATTGAGAAAATGAGAAATTCTCAATTTAGAACATTTTGGTTTTTACAAGAATTTATCTACAAAAAGCAAGAGGCGACCCCTCTTTCTCCTCTTATCTACATTGTTTAATTTACTTGAATACCCTTCACAAAATTACTAAATTACCTAATCACCTTTAAGCATGAGAATCTAGCAAAAAAATGTTTATTTCCCCCAAACATCTTCTGTGCAAAAGGAAGCTTTGTCGTTTTTCTCCATTCATCAATTGTTCAAATTACAGTTCTATCATTTGTTGCTGTTTGTTTTTTCTATTTTTCCGTCTACCATCAAGACTTTAAGTAATTATTTGTACTCTTAAGCCGCGATCTAGCTTAAAATCTAGTTTCTTTTATTTGTTTTTTTTTTTTCGTTTTTAGCCAAAAGTTAAATTTGGTTCAAAGTAGATTGTTTGGTAAATTAACTTTTAAGCAAGCTTTAAGTTGGTTGTTTAGGTAAAAAGTTGATTTTTTTGCTTTTTGTTCAAATTGGACAGTTTTGCCCTTCTACATTATTGAAAATAACTATAGGTAGTAGGTAGTAGTAGTAAATAAGTTATGAATAAAGAATATTATTGTATTTTAGAAATAATGGGTGTTTGAATAAGAATATTCTAGGAATTAGTGTTTTGATTGGACTTTTTGGTTTTTTAGTTTTTTTGCTTTTTTGTATGTTGGCTTTTTTTCCATTTTTAGCCAAAAAGCCAAAAGGCTTAGGTAGCTAAACGGCCCTTATATTTTATGTTTTCTTAACATGTGAACATAGTAAACCACATGAATGATTTATTGTATTCTTACTAATTATTTGTCTACGTAACTTGACATTTATTGAGTCGAGATAAAAAAAATTAATAATCATCTTCCAAAAATATTTGACATGTACTATTATAGTTAAATAGAATTTCACAAGTATGAAAAAAAACAAAATAATATTCATGTTTCACACTTGTATTTAAATTCTTTTGCGTCTTTACACACCAATCGAGCTTTATAGATTCAAGAAGTTTGATGTGCGTTGCATGCATAGTTGTCAAATCGTGAATCGAAATGACCTTGTTCCGAATCGTGAATCGAATCGAATCGTGAATCGAAATGATTCGGTCATGATTGCAAAAATGCAATAAAAATATATTTTTGCAATTAGATTATAAAAAGAGAGTAATAAAATTATAATTTTAGACCCAAACTGATAGAAATCTTATCATGATCACGTGGTCTAATAGGTAAAACGCTTCTATAACAACTTTTCTTTCTTTTTCTCCAAATAATTTTAAAAATATATTCTTAACATCATCACCAACTTGATTACACATAGCAATATTATCAAGAGTTTGTACCAAGTGATATTTTATGCGAATTACTCCACCCCAAAAACTTTTTCCACAATAATTACATCTCAAATGCATTCTATTATTTTTTTGAACCCGGGTACAATGATCCCACGTGGGATCAACACATTTTTGTTCATTTTTTGTTTCACCATAATCACTTAAATATTAAAAAAACAATACAGCAGCCCATAGAATATTTAAAAAAGTCAAGTGTTTCGCCTCAAGGTCCTCAATGCTCAACTCGACCACTGTTCATTCACTGATTTCAGAAGCAATGAAGTTTGCGCAGAGACGACTTCATTCACTTCGGCCAAGACAACGACTGAAGGAGCGCCCAACGAAGACGACAACTAAAGGAGTCGACGAAGACGACAACTAAAGGAGCCGACGACTGAAGGAGCGCCGACGAAGATATTGACAATCCAAAAACACTACATCGCTTCACCAAATGTCCAAAACAACTTGTTTTCAACCAAAACGACTCTTTGCATGCCGAGAAAACCTATTCTATTGAAAAATTTTGAAACAAAATACGCAAAAAGGCTCACAGAATACGTTTGGACCCGAAAGATCAAACCCATATTGGGTCGACCCGTTGTTCACCAGAATCGATCGATTCGCGATTCGCAATCGATTCACGATTCACTGATCGATTCTCCTTCGATCCCTTCAATTTTCTATTAGCCTAACCTGTTCGTATCGATTGGCTTGCGAATCGAACCGAATCGCACGATTCGAATCGCGAATTGTACGATTTCGATTACTATGGTTGCATGATATTTGTAGAACTTTGCAAAAAAAAATGGTACTCCTAATTAAAATTTTAATTCCGAAAACTCCAATTACGGTGAACAATGGAATTTTATATTGTAAATTGCATTATATGTTACAATCTCACAAAAATCATGTTCAATACTCGCATTAATGTAGGAGATTGACAATATTTATGGATAATTATTATATGTTTTTTTATTTGTTTGGGCACAACCCTTTGTAACATAATGTATGTTATCAAAATTTGCAATTTATTAAAATTAATTGTATAACAATTGATTAGATGCAATAAGCACAAGTTTGACGCTAAATATAATAAAAGCAAAAAAAACAATGTCCCTCTTATGCCATATTTGAAGAGCTTTTCATGTTAGAGATGATGGTTATTTGCGAATAATTATTACATATATTCTTATTAAGGATGATTTTGGCAGCATCCCTAATTTACAAAGTTATGAGAGGATCAGTCCCATCCAATAAATCTTAATAAATTCAATCCTAATCCAATGTATTATTCCCAAATTGCCCCTAACATTGTCTAAAACATTTTTTTCCAACCCCGCTGCCGACTCATCCGGAGCTAGCAACTCCTCCGACGCCGACACCGACCACTAGATGACAACGGTGGCAAGATCTGCAATCAGTGATCCATATCTAGTGGTCGGCGGCATCAAAGAGGAGCAACAACAGAAACAGCACGGATCTAGAGTTGGTGGTCCAAATATGATGGTCCGCGGTGACAAGGTGGAGCGGCGACGACAACGAGATCTATAGTCGGTGGTCCAGATTTGGTGGCCGGCGATGATGGAGAAGGATTAGGGCTTCAGAGAAAAGAGAAGTGATAAATTTATCAGTTTAAAATTTTGGAGAAATTTCTCATTTCACTAAACTGATAAATTTATCGGTCTAAAATTCTAAAGAAATTTCTCATTCCATTAAACTCGTAAATTTACCAATTTAATTTTCTCGAGAAAATTCCCAATAGCATTAACTGATAGAGAACAAATTCCTCATGACGTTTAACTGAGAAATTTATTAGTTGAAGTTTCTCTAGAAATTTCTCACAACATTTAACTGAGAAATTTCTCAGTTTAAGAATTTTCTCGAGAAAATTAAACTGATAAATTTACCAATTACAAGAAAAAATCTCAGTCAAAGAGAGAACTGCCGATGAAAACAACGACTGCGAGATCTGTAATTGGTGGTCCAGATTTAGTGGTCAGTGACAGCGAGGAGCTGCGGCAACGGCATAGATTTGGAGACGGTGGTCCAAATCTGGTGGTCCGCGGTGGCGAGGAGGTGGAGGGGCGACGGCAGCAACGAGATCTAGAGTCATTGGTCCAAATCTGGTGGTTGGCAGTGATAGAGGAGCAGGAGGAGCGACGAGATGGAGGAAGAGGGCGACGAGGAGGTTGACACCGATGTCGTTCTTCGAAGGGACGACGTCGTCATGGAGGAAGAGGGCGACGTGGAGGTCGGCGTCGATGTTCTTCTTTGAAGGGACGACATCAATGTGGAGGATGAGAGCAGCGTGGAGAAGATCGGTGCCAGTGTCGTTCTTCGAAGGGATGATGTTGGCAACGACGAGTGTACTATTGCTGGATGCGAAGAACATAGCAACGTCGGGGGCGATAGCTATGGCTGAAGAACAATGCGAAGACCTTGTTGTGGTGGTGGTGGTGGCGACGAAGACAACGGCAACAGCGACGATGGTGGTTGTGGCGGCTGTGGCTGTGACTGGAGAGAACGCGAGAGGGACGTATTTGTGGTGGTCAGAGTGGGGTGCTAGGTGTTCCTCTTTCGGTCATAAGGACAAAAGAGTCCAAGCATCACTTTAAATTCAAAAGACAGGACCTATCCCATTAAAAAAATTTACATCAGACTTACTCTTAAACAATTATTAAAATTAGGACTAATCACTAATTAACTTTTTTAACTTTTTAAAATAATTTCTTACATCATAATAACTAATAGAATTTATCGTTAATTAAAATTAAATATATGTTTAAAATTAATGTTTAGCAATGCAACGAACATGCATGGCACTATAGTCATTAAAAAACTTGTGATAAAAAGTGATGACATTATTAAACAAAGACAAAAATTACTAGACAAAAATTAAAATCTACACTCAATTAGCATTAATACAAATCAAGTTTTGATTATGAATGATTAAAATTGTTAAAAATATGACCATTTGTACTATAAATTTATATATATATATATTACCAAGTATATCACCACTTAAAAAGTGATGTAAATGTTTAAAATAGAAATATACAATCACATAACAAAAATGTTGCAATCAAGAGAAATAAAAAAAAACTTTTTAAGAAAATGTGTATAAATATATATATATATATATATATAGAGAGAGAGAGAGAGAGGGAGAGGGAGAGAATTATACATTAATTAGGCTTAAAATTGTACAAAATATTAATAACTTCTAAAAATAGGATCTTATTGAACAGTCAAAAAGTAGATAGGTCCCTAAGCAAGAACTTAAAATAGGACCCCCCCCCCCCCACCAAATCTCCAAAAAATCAACATGAAAAACATAGTTTTTCAATTTTTGTAAGTGTTATATTGCATTTTTACAATATGAAATATTCAAATATATGTCATATAATAAATACATAAAATTATATGTTCAAGTGTGTCCCGGAAAGTCATGTCATGCATTTTTAAAAACTAGGTTTGGCATGTGCGATGCATGTGTTAAATATCAATAATTAATAAGTTAATTATTAATTTATGTAACAATTTATCACCAAACATATAAGTAAATAGTAATTTTGTATAAAAATTTAAATATTGCTTTTAGCCAATAATAGATCTTCACATATTTAAAACGTATCACATAATAATGTACATAAAACAAAGTATAACATGCCACAATTATAAATGAGTTTTATATTTAACATAGATCTTCCGCCGTCATAATTTTAAGCTTAAGAGCATTTTTCTTCTTTGTCAACTTCACAAAAGGATGTACTCTATATGAGTGAGTGAGCTCATTCATTTATTTTTCTTGTAAATCAAATTGCTCCTAAAAGTATAAAAAATTAAAATTAAAATATCATTTTTTTGTTTTTTTTCTTTCAAATTTTTGTTTATATGTTATCTATAAAGAAATTGCCTCATTGATCTCTATGCTAACATGTATCAAGAATTCTAGATCACATGAAAGTACATTTTTTGGTTGTTTTTCAAAAAGTATTGCAAGCACAATTCTTGTTTCATCTTCAACTACATTCGTATAAAGCACCTACATTGAATATTATTTTTTTGTATTGTAAATATCACTATAAAAAAAACTAATAATATAATAATATTGATATATCATGGTTGTGTCGTAACATCAGCTTTATAGCACATAGCACATGCGAATATGTTGCCAAAATTTTAAAATATTTTTCTAAGATTACTAATGCAAGCCATATAGCAACATTGATCTTATGCAAGCCATATGATAGTACTCAATTTAACAATAGAAATGATTCCGTCTTTTTTGCACATATTTATCTATAAGGTGTTAATTTTTCAATTATCTAAAGACGATTGGTACATTAAAAGAAAATATGTATGAATATGTATGAGGGTATTATATTTCTTGGTTATCGAAATTTTGAATATCTCGCCTCTAGTATATCTAGATAAAGAATTCTTTAGATTGAGTAGTAGAAAGTAATTTTTTTAAGCTAGTTAACATCAATAGCAAAATATTAGAATACGCATTCGTGCATTTTATTGGTGACTTCAAGCTTCTGCTTCTTCAGCAAACAAGAGTAAAAATATAAAGCATGGGAGAGATATGTTGAGTAGAATAAATTTTTTTGGGGTGAAACGATTTTCTAGAGGGGGGAATAGAAAAAACTGAAGGCATACACATCTCTATTCAGTGGCAGCAATTCATAAAATAATGGGAGAAGTTATGAAATCTTACATGCGTTTGATTTAATTTTTTTTATATTTTTATAAGTTTTTAGTAAAAATTTTCAATATTATCTTATATGAATGTATTTTTAGATTTCTCATATTATGAGGAATTAAGAAGTAAAGAATTCCAACTAAAAAATAAAAAAGGTACAATTAAGAAAAGGGAAGCCAACTTAACATGTTATTTTAGCTTTTTTATGGGCATTTTGTCATTAATATTTTTTTTTCAATTTTTCCCCAAAAAGTATGTACTTTTTAATCCTCGCAAAACTAATAAAATATAAAATTAAACTAAGAAATGAAAGGAAATCAAAAAAGACAAAAGATGAAAATGCCAACCAAAACAATTAGAGTTAAAGCAGTAATGATGCTAATAAGTTACAATTGAGCAGTACAACACCAAAGCCTACCAATTGCATGTACTTTGAACCGTTCATCTTGTAGAAACTATATAATAGACAATTTTTGAAAAAACCTAATTTGATTGGATTTTGATAGATATGTAGAACATTGATATTTTATTTTATAAAATGAATGGTTTAAACTTAAGTAATCTATTTTAATTAAAACCGTTCATTTTATGAAAAAAAAAATTATCATTTGTTCATAAATTTATTAATATCCAATCATACTCATTTTTTTTCATAAATAATCTCTTGTGCAAGACTTACAATATGAATGAATCGAATTATCATTGTGTAATCGTTGCAATAAGCTCCAAGTTCAACAACTTTGCAAACCATAGAGGCCCCTTCATCTGTGAGTTTCCTTCTTTAGGGCCAATATATATGGATTTAACTTCATCTCAAAACTTGAAAGTTTATAAGTTTTGAGATGGATCACAATAATGATATGAATCGTTCATCCTGTAGATCCTACATAATAGATCATTTTTGTAAGCAATATGTTTAATAGGATATTGATAGATATAGGAACAAATTACATTTTATTTTGTGGAATGGATGGTTTGAACTTAGATAACCCATCTTAAACTAAAACCGTTCATTTTGTAAAATAAGCTGTTATTTGTTTGTATGTCTATCAATATCCGATTATACTGTTATTTTTTTAAAATGATCTATTATAGAAAATATGTAAGATGAACGATTTAGATCATAACTGAGAACTCACTTCCGACTCAAATGAGAAGGCGGTGGTGGGCTACCGGGCAATAGACTGGCATTCACATAGTAGAATAGTCCAAAACAAATTAGAAGTTGGGGACAGCGCGTGCACGCACGCCTCTTGCGTACGTGTCGCTTGTCCTTGTGTGGGTATTTCAAAAACCCTTAAAATGAACAATTATGCCTATATATATAGATGGTCTTCCCTACTGAATTCCCCAGTTGGCAGGCTGTGCTCCAGTTGCTTGAATCTGTGGAGGGGCTTTTAGGATTTCTATCATATTTCTGAATTTTGTTTCCATTCCATCTTCAGCTCCATCTTTAATTGATCCAAATAATTGACTTTATTCAACTTTGCTGGATATGCTACTAAAGTTGAACTGTGTGTGGGATTCCAGAAAAATTTATTAGACAGACAACTATGCTCTCAGTGGACACATCTATTATTCTCTCCATTCGTTGCATAAGTTATTTGTGGAACTCATTTTATAGAGCAAGAACTCTTAATCTCCAGTTTTCATTCTTCTCCATGGATTGAGAGTAGCAATGTAAAATGTTCGGCTCGGCCGGTTGTGGGAGGGAATTTTGCACTGTACCGATAGGCTCGGTTTGCTTAAAAATGGAACCGAATTCACCTCCTGAAATGGCACAACCGAAGTGGCCAATCAATTGAATAGGCACTTGGTTTTGTCGTTTTTTTGTGGGTTCGATTTTAACAAAAACCCAACACTCAAGTGCAATCTTATAGCATGCAAAAAGAAAGAAAAAAAAAAAAGAGGCAAACTTACCTCCGAAATTGGTTTCACTGTTTCAAAAATTTCAGAGAATGAGAAAAGAACCAACAAATCAAAACCACAAAACAGCGTTGATACATTTTGAAACACAAAATATAAAATAATCAGGACACAGAGAAATTGAAAACTCACATTCAACCTTGAAGCTTTGCCGTTCCAATTACCGGAGAAGGAAGGCTTTGCCGTTTCGATTAGAAGACAAAGATACCAAAAATCTTCTTTTCAATCCTTCGTGAACTCAATCAGCGAGAAGCCGATAAGAGATTAAGAGCACGAGTGAGAGAGGCTGGCTGCGTAGGGAATCTAGGGCTTTGGAATTTGGTTAAGAGCATTGAAAACTGAGAAGTCTCTGGGGTTTAACAGCAGAAAACGAAGAGCAGAGAAGCAAAAACACAACCACGACGATGAACCGGAGCGTGTCCGAGAAGGAGGATAAGAAATGGTCAATTCCAGAGCTTCCAATCCACATCGTCCTCGAAATTTCCAATGGATTTGTGAGGTAGCTATTTATCCACTCATTTGTACGCAACAAATCGCGGCTCCGCCGACTAGGGTTTTCGATCGTGAGAGAGAAGAAGCGCATCTTAGCGGCGGTAAGGAGCTTATAAAAGGCACTCTCGTAATCAATAGTTTGGACTAGTTTTTTTTTTTTTTTTAGTAATTTTTATATTGTTATGAATTTTTTATAAAATAAATAAATATTAAATTATATAAAAAATAAAAATAAAACCAAATAAATCAAATTAATTAGTATTTTTTTACTTTTAAAATTAAAAATTAAAAAAATAAGCTAGCCTAAACACATACTTATTATATAAAACAAACCTTAGAATTTCTTTAATTCTGAAAGTTTCATTTTGAATTTTTAAAATATTTAAATATTTTTATACTAAAAATTTAAGTGGCGCAACATAATTGATCCAAATTTTAATTTTGAAATCTTTAAAATTTAAAATTTACATAATCTTATCATTTATTGATTCAAATTACCTTTTTTTACACCATATTTAAAAAAAATACCTAATGCGATTGGATTGGCCTAAATTATTCAATTACTTTCAAATTTAAAATTTAATATAAATTTATCATTTATTGGTTCATATTACTATTTTTCAAACTATAATTTTTAAAAAGAAAAATGACATAATTGATTGCTCCAACATTCAATAATTATAAGTTTTGATTTTATTTGACCAAATTAATAACCTTTCAAATTGTAAAACTTATTTAATATTAATAATATCCAATAATCATGTGTTACTATTTAATTGTCCAGTTAACTATCTATTCAATATTTAAAATTTATCTAATTTTTATAATCCAAATTTAAGATTTTCTTAATACTTAAAAATTATGTGCTCTAATTTTAGTGATCCAAGTTCCTAGTGTCACAAAATTTAGAATTTATTTATTTTTAATAATATTCAATAATTATGTATTTTATTTGATTTGTCTAAATTTACAATCTTTTAAAAAATTCACACAATATTTAATAATTATGTATTATAATGCTATTGTTCCAAAATATTATCTTTTTAAAATTTAAATTTTATCTCATAATAATATCTAATAATTATGTACTAAATTTTATTGATTCAACGTTCTATTTTTTTAATATTTTTTATTATATTTTGTAATTATATATTTTAATATTTTAATTTTATTTCTTCAAATTGGCGTTCTTTCAATTTTAAAATTTTATTTTTAAAATTTTAAAATTGCTCTATCATAAATTATTATCTTTTTAAACATTTAAACTTACGAAAATTTGGTGAACAATCCAATTTATAGACAGTTTACTGTTTTTCATGCAGCATAATATTTATTAACGAGTATGTTCCATTCTCATAAAAATTTAATGCACAAGATCCTTTATTGATGCGTGTATGATTTTTTTAACAAAAATACCAATGTACAAATAAAATTATTTGTCTTATTGTAAACACGTATAAAGATTACATATAAATCTATTTTTCTTTATACGTGCTTACAATAAGACAGATAAATTTATCTGTTCAGTTATAACACCTTACACGTACTTAAATTTATATGTGCCTTTTTAAAATACGTATAAATAACACAGATAAATTTATCTGTTTTTTATTGAAAGCACGTGTAAAGGACCTAGATGAATTTATCGGTCTTATTTAAAGTACGTATAAATAATATTGATAAATTTATTTATTTATATTAACTGTGTTGATATGCAAACAGATAAATTTAAACAAATAAATTTATCTGTTTGTTGAGTATTTTTGAGAGAAATTATACAGTTGAAACTTGCACGTTAAAATTTTTATTTATGAATTTTGCGCGTTAAAATATATTTTTTTTGACATTTGACTGAAATCCATTTAATCTTATGTCAAAAATTTATTGATAAAGTGCTAGTTTAATGAGACGGGATCGAGAAACTTCATGAAAAATCTATAAAAAAAATAATTAATTGAGTTTTAGTCCCGTTTTTAAAGAATGCAAGAGTTTTAGTCCCACATATTTTTTTTGTATTAGATTTAGTTAATTTTAAAAAAATTTATGATATTCGGGACTATTATGCCATTTTCAACCGGTGCAATTGTTTGTTTTTGATTTCCTTGATTGTAAGAACCATTATTCCATTTTTTTGTATTTGAATTCCTTGATTGTAGGAAACATCATGCATTTTTCAATCGGTGCTAATGTAAGTATTTAAATTTCTTGACTTGTCAAGTTTTTTGTGAAAAATAATGCACTTCACATCTTTGTAGGCGGCAGTTACTAAAACATTTAGTAACTGAACAGAACATTGCCATAAAAAAAGATTGTATTCTACTTCACATTAATGAGGCTGAATAAAGTATTTCGATAGAGTGATATTATATTCCATTTTGCGTTAATGGGATTCAATTGCGATTTGATTTTTGAACAAATTTCCTAGATTGAAATATATTTGAACACAATATCAGAATTGTTCTCTCATGTTTTGTTAGTCTGAAAATATTCTTCACGTTTTGAATTTGAAGGCGATATTTACAAAAATATATTCAGCAACATTTATAAGTTGAAACAGCAATATATTTTTCAGAATACAAACATAACTGATACATTTATCAATTAAACAGAAAGTGACATTTCAGCTTCGAACATCAAATGATATATTTATCAGTTGTTCTAATTGTGCAATTTTCAGAATACATATTCAATCGATACAGTTTGTATTATATTGATACATTTATTAGTTGTTCTAGCAGCGCAATTTTCAAAATACATATTCAACTGATACATTTATCAGTTGTACAAAAAATGATACGTTGAAACAATAGTGCAATTTTCAGAATATATTTCATTATTTAATGTTATATTTTTGCGACGTCGATGATGAAGACGACGGCGGCAGATGATGAAGACAATAGAGTTAGGGCTGTGGTGATTTTAGTGCAAAATTTTGGAGAGAAATTTTTGAAGAGATTTTTGGAAAAGTTGATGGGGCAGAATTTTTGATTCCTGCTCATGAAATAATTTGGTCAAGTTTTTTTTCTAAATATATGATTTAAGAATATTTCAGAAAATTAAAATTGAGACGGGACTAATCCTAATAAAAAAGATTGAATGTGACTAAAACTAATTTTATTATCAAAAAAATGACCTAACCCTAATTTTCTCAAAAAAAAAATTAGTGGTGAAAAATCTTCAAGAAGTCTTATATCTTAAAATTTAATCATTTTATTTTTTATTGCTAGTTTTGGTGTTAGAATTCTCTTATTTAACACGGATATTTTTTATATTTGTTTTTTTGTTTGGACTATTTATTGTTACTATTTGATCTCATTGTACTTTATGTTTTTTCTTTTTTTTCCTTTTTTCATTGTTTGTTTAATTTTTGATAGCTTTTAAAATTAATGTAAACCAATTGTGTGATTGCATTAACTCAAGCAAAAATATTTATATTATTTATTCTTATATTTGACAGTGCATAACACTGGAGAATTATTGAGAACACCTCTTACGAAATAATTTTCTTATCTATTTATTAAGTGGGTAGCGGAAAGATGAGAATCAACTTAAGAAAAATATATAATTTGTGAACATTTTTAGAAAAATAGAAGTTGAAAAAAATTAGAATAAATTAAATACTGAGAGAGATTATACAGTTTGAAAGTACTAATCAAATTTTAAAAAATATATATAATACAAATTTATAATATTATTAAAAACATTTAATTATAAATTTTAAAATATTATTATTAATTTTTTTTAAAAGATGTACATATTTTTTTGTCAATCAACAAAATATATCATATTAAAATAACCTTTTTGTTGTATAAGTTCTTATTTAATTTTAAATTTGCAATTTTTTTTCTTGTGGGCAGATGATTAACACTTAGAAGATTATATATTATTTTTTTAATTACAGGTATGGAAACTAAACAAGTATGCTTAATGATATTTCTCCAATCATTTTATAGTCGTGCTTTTATTAAAATAGTTAGACTTTAAATTGCATTACTTTTTAAAAATTATTTTAAACTTATTTAAGAGTTATAAAATATTAAACTAATATATATATATATATATTTTTATTTTTATCCTGTGTATTGTACTGGTTGATTGCTAGTACTATATATATAGGAACGTAGTTAAGCTCCCAAAAGCTTTGAAAATCTCAAACTTAATTTCTAAAAAAAAGTTATTTTTATCTCTCCCATGCACGTGCTTACCTAACTGGGCTCCATTTTATTATTTCAACACACACAATTAAACCTACAAATAAATATATCAACTTCCGAGTATTCCACGCCCAAACCACGACTTCTCTATTAGAAATAATATATTTAAAAAAATTAAAATCTCATTAATTATGATTTGATTATTGAGATCAACATATTAAGAAATTAAAATTTTATTAATTGTGATTTAATTTTAAATTATTTTTTTGCTTTTCTGTAATTCTTCTTTTATCATTACATATAGATGTTGAGCAAAAGAGTCGCTGAATAATTATAAACAAACACAAAGAGACAGATTTTATGTGGTTCGTCAATTTGCCTACGTCAACGGGTGGTAAATTTAATGTACGGAGAAGGGATTACAAATCACTCGACTCTCACAAATTTTATCTATCAAACAAAATTTGCACACACTAATTATGTCAGAATAAAATCATATTTATAGAAGAGAAAAAAAACCTAATCTAATCATACTTATGTTAGTCGAGTTCAAAACTAATAAACCAACTGCAAATTCACATTTTTCAGAACTCTTCAAATTTAGTAACCACGATAGACTAGAATTCTATACTAACTCAAATAGGATTTGAGCCAAAATTCCTAACAATCTCCACCTTGGCGAAAATTCATATCTTCAACAAATTAACATACCAAAGATGTCAACAAATGCATTAAAAGTGCTTAAATTTCTGAATCAAATAAATCAACAGATAAACTCTGCATCCAAATGCGCTTTGTGGCGCTAAATTCACCTAAGGTGACCAAAACTTCAAATTAGACATATTAGTATATTGATGCTGCTATCAGATGCGTTCTGAAATGCCAAATTGCACACAAATGTACCAAATTCCAAAAACTGAACAAAATATAGACAAATGCACATATTACGTCTAAACCAAATGTGAGCTGGGCAGAGTGGTTACTCAAATTAGTAAATTTAATCAAGTTCAAGCCATATTGAAACTTAACCCAAATGACACATCTTGTTATCGAAACGGTCAGTATATCCTCCACCAATAAATGCAACTGGATAACCGATACATAAAAAGTTTATTTATTAACAAATTTCATCTGTAGACAAACTTCATTTGAATATCAAATTTCTCACGATAAACAAAATAGATTTTCTCCACACCAACAAAACTGATTTATTCATATTAACAAAATAGGTTGTACCTACCACAAAACCTTCAAATCTCGAATTTTTTTAAGATAATTCAAATACCCTTCAAATATAAATTAGGGATACAAATAACCAACCCTAGCCCAACAAACAGAACTCTCTGCATAATCGGCTATAAAAATTTTCAACGTCTACCATAATCAATATTCAACGCTTGAATAAGACTAAAACAACTACTTTTATGCTCCAATAATGCAAAACAAAATTTTAGAAGATGAACTGATTAAATCTGATGTCGCGATTGAATCCAAAACTGCCAAAAACGTTGAGAACCACTCTGACCCGATCAAAAAAGCCACAAAATAATTAACCAACCAAAAAAAAACGAAGCTAACTGAATTTTAATAATAAAGGTGCGGTGCTAATCTAAGTGGATAGGTGTGCGGATCACGAAGTGTGTGGAGCTTATTTCTATTGGGAGAATATCTAACGCCAAAATAAAATACATGCTCGGGGATCCAGAAAAATACATCTTTATTAAACTTTCAACAATTTACAATAATCTGAAATTACAGAGAATGAAATAACAGGAATAACAT
>JAOTRH010000001.1:23237991-23248517 GCA_034768845.1 Heliamphora exappendiculata
GGAAATCAATAGCCACTCATGGCTGTTGGTTTCCAGGCTTCAATTGCAATTGAATGGCCAATTCAATTGTAATTGATACAGCTATTGAAATTTGGATTTCAATGGCCAATGAAATTCACAGATTCCAACAATTTCGTGCTGAATCAAATCAATGATCACTCGGTGCTAAGATAGCGATTCAAAAATCATAGAGTAGGGATCCGTGTGGCATACCGCAAATTTTCACAGAGACTTCATCCAAGCACGAGCGAGCGTGGGACCTCCGATTTTGACGTATAATATACCGTTGGAATCATCTCGACGAGATGAAGCTTCTAGTATATTCAAAAATAATTTTTAATCACTTCGAATTATGAGCAAAGAGCAAAAAACAGCTTTAACTAAAGCTCTGATACCACTTGTTGTGCAAAAAAATTTAGAATAATCACAAATAAATTCAAGAGAGACTGATTTTACGTGGTTTGACAATTTTTATACGTCAACGGATGGCAAAATTCAATATATGGAGAATGAATTACAAATCATTCGACTCTCACAAATTATCTCTCTCAAACAAAATTTGCACACACTAATTATGTCAGAATACAATCATATTTATAGGAGAGAAAAGAGACATAATCTAATCATACTTGTGTTAATCGAGTTCAAAATTAATTAAACAACTGCAAATTCATAATCTTCAGAACTCTTCAAATTTAGTAACCATGATAGACTAGAAGTATATACCGACTCAAATAGGATTTGAGTCAAAATTTTCAACAATAGATAACTTTACATATTTAAAGATAACCCAAAATTATTAAATTTTGTTATTCTACTTGGTATCAGAACCAAAATATGAAGAAGAAAAGAGAAAAAAATGTCCAGAAACCCTAGCTGTCGTCACTATTTTTTCTCACATTTGTTGCAAGTATTTCTTCACTGGTATTGCGAATCTGTCGCTGGTATACCTCTTCGCAATCATCGTTGTTCCTTCTCTTCCCCGCTATTGTGGATTACAAGCTCCAGATCACGATGCCTCATTGGTATTGATGTATTATTAAAGTTTCAATATATTATATTGTTGGCTTTGACAGTGTACTTTTTGGAGAATTATTACACTTTTGTTCTTATTCTTGGTTTTGGGGCTACCGATATTGTTCCAGTAGCATTGTTCTTATTTTTTGGTGCTACCGATGTTCCAGTAACGTTGTTCTTGTTTTTGAAAAAGCTACAAATGTTGTTCTGATAGTATTGTTCTTATTTTTGGGGGCTACCGATATTGTTTCGGTAGTATTATCCTTGTTTTGGGGGCTACCGATGTTGTTCCGGTAGTATTGTTCTTATTTTTGGAAGCCGAAAATAAGACATAATGGAAATATGGAATCACTTTGTTTCTACTAAAGGAGACAAGCACGGAAATAAACTCAAACATGATATTATTCTAAAAGGGAGCTGGTAGAGCCAAGCAAAGAGGAATACTCTCTAATCAATTTAACTCTCCCTTGGATATTTGGTATATTAACCTGAAATCATGTGAACATGACAAGTATTTTAAACCAAAATAACTTAATTTGATCATCATGAGGATTTTTTTTTTTAAAAAGGAGAGAGAGAGAGAGAGAGAGAGAGAGAGATTTTTCCTTTTTCTAGTTAGTTGAAGACAAGGTCCTCCTCCTTATGCTCCTATTGCCGGTTTGCATGGACTCCCTCACCTCCCTTCCATCATTCATCTTCACTTCATTTGATTCATGCTCCACAAATAATGGGTTCATAAGTCCTTTTGAGCTTGATGCTGACTCTAATGGAGTCCCCTCATAATCTTCCTTAATCTCATCATCACTAAAACTTCCATTTTTAGTCGGTGCTTTTGCCTTTGCCCTATCCTTTGCTTTGACTGCTGATTCCTTGTCTTCGAAGAAATTAGATTCTGCTTCTCTTTCGCTGCTGCTATCAGCAGAAGAAGTATCGCTCAGAGTGTGGAATATAGTAACCTGCTCTTTCTTTGCACCTAGAAAAGAATAGCTCTTTGTTTTGCCATCATACAATGGGAGAAGAGATTTTAACTTTGAGCCAGTTCTATCCCTTCCCAAACTGTAGGTTGTAGAGAGCTTCCTTTCTATGCCTTCCTTTTCTCTTACCAAATCACCTAGTTTTTCAAGCATTTCATTTGCCATTGCCTCCTCAGAAGCTTTTCGTTCTATCTCCGTAATTGTCCTATCGAATGCTTTCTTTTGGAGCCGAAGAGAACGCTGAAAATCAAACAAAAAGTAAGAGGGATTTTCATATTACGAAAGTGTTGTATGGTAATGCTTGGTTTCATTTCCTTCCTAACAAATTTTTGATCCATTTGGTTGGTTACAATTTTATTTTATTTCCCTTCTAATCAATCTTTAGCAAGCCCATTCTACAAGTCCAAGGAATTGACATCATTGAATTTCTTTTCTTGAGAAATTTCTTTCAATATATTTTAACTTCATCACAGAGGAAAATATTTTTCTTTTAACTGAAAAATCAGGAAATGCCAAAGAGTAGTAGTACACTGACTCGCTTTTCTAGGAATTTCCCGAGGTCTTGACCTTGAAGCTTCTTTTTCCTCCAAAATATACAACAGAATCGTACTACTACGACTAGTACCACCAATATTGCAGACTCAAAGAGTAGGAACAATAGAATTGCCCTTTCATTACCTGAAAGAAGTTACATGCATAACCAAAAGTTGCATTATTGTAGTAAAAAGGGAAAAAAAGAAAGAAAGATCTCAAAAAAAAAAAAGAGACTGAGGTAGCCATTTGCAGTCATGGGTATCCATATCAAAAGCAAGAAGTTACCTGTGTAGATGCTGACACGCTTAGGCTCTGCCTGGGAGCAGCTGGATGCAAACTTCTGACCTGGTAATAAAGGAAGTATTAAGATGCAGCTTGGAATAAAGTATGGAAAATACTGAGGTAGTTATGAGATTAATTACGTGTACTGCAGCATGGAAGCGGGTTGTCAACCTCTGCATCAAATGGGAAATTTAAATTGTAAGCTCAAAACATAACAAATATTCGTGAACATGGAAAATGAAGAGTTATTGTGTAACTATAAATTTTCCACGAAAGGATAAGAAAAGAGTGGCCTTTTATGATCCAAAATTACCAAAAATAGCACAATTAACTAAACAAGGAACTTTATTAGTTCTTATATAGTATAGTGACCTAGGATTAAAAGAACACCTTTTTACTGCCATTTCTACTTATAGTATTCTTGTGTTATGTTATTCTAGTATCTATGCATCTGAAGAGCAATGGAGCTGAACCAACTTTAGACAACTCTTAATTCGAGTTTCACTGTACTGTCTTTTTAACTATCGAGCTTGGAGAAAAGAACTGAACCTCAAAACATCTATCGCAGGGTAAAGATTTCATGAAGCAAGATCATTCTGCAACCTCTAATATCAAATTTCCATCATGCGGGTATAACATATGCTACTATTATTTAATAAAATAAAGTCATTTAAACATTCAAATTACTAAGCCCAACATCCTCCAATCGATGTTGTTTCTTACACCAGTAAACATATGCCAAGCTCAGATCAAAGGTGCATGGGAAATCGTGCTTGGATTAGGTTGAGAATAGGATCATCAGAATAGACCCTGTTCATATTTTGGCAAAGTGAAGTCCCTTGTGAATTAGCTATCTAGACTACATTAACATAAGCATGAAGTTCTCAAGTAACAAAATCATTGAAGATGCATCCAAGGGACTAAGTGCATAAGGTTTATTGAAAGAATCTCACTTGAAGCAGCAATAAAGGCAAGAAGGATCCTTTCATCCAACACAAAATGCTGCAGATCACTATCTGACAATAAGGATGAAAATTCGCCTGATCCTGTCGCCAGTTAACATGCTTAGATCATGTTAACCAATAAAACTTATGTTCCAAAACAAAAGGAATTGAAAAATTAATGGGAGGTAGAAATACAAATATAACCTGTGAGAAGTCAGAATTACCAAGATAGGTTTTGGACCAATAGATGGACCCAGTTGCTGGGACAACCAGAGTGAAGACTACATTTATTGGTTTCAAGGCTGAGATGTAATTGTATTCTCCAATTATGTGACTGATTTTTCCATCCATCTCAGTCTGAGATATATAAACTGCATACCCAGAGCAATCAAGAAGTGGACTAGTTTGAACTGCATAATCCAGTGCAGCTGCTTTTGGGAATTTCTTGAGAACCCCAGTTGGTGAAAATGAGTATAGGAACCCATCCAATGAACCAATTGATATCCAGCCTGTCATAGTGATTGAAGTAACAGAAAATGAGTTAATTGATGAAGTCCTTTGAAGTTCTGAACGTTCACAAATACAATGCCTTAAATAGTTCCAACTTTTGTATAATGCATATGTAATTGAAACTAACAATGAATAGTATTAATTATATATCACGAATGTAATGTTTTTGAACTTCTCCCTCTCGTGGAGAAGTGGTCCCACAAAAAAGCGAATTGTACAGTACAAAATAGCATAAAAACAGATTTATTATTTTTTTTTAAAAAGAAGAAGATAAATGCTTTACGGTCATATTGTTCTTTTTGACAGGAATAAATAAGAAATAAGAAATATTTGAAACTCCTTAGATTTCATCTAAATATAGTAATATACTAATCAAGGTTTCCAAAGCAAGCAGCAATTCTTAACTTCATTGATGAACTAAATTTTATTTAAACCATTAAGTTACCATTAGAATCAACGACTGGCGCACAATCTGCTGTACTTAATGGTCCAATGCTTCTTTGCCACAAAACTGTGCCAGTATAAACATCTAGCGTCAGCAAAAGAGCCCTGACTGCTACAGTAACATACAAACGACCATTGTTGCCAGGAGTAATGATAAAACTCTTGTCGAGTGAACTAAAATCCTGGACCCATTTAAAATGAGGACTGTGAACCGCCAAAGCATAGAGTTCTCCTTCTGTATTTGAGATCTGCACGTGCAAAAAAGCATCAAAATAAGTACATAAAACGTCTAATCTTGTGTGCATAGATAGCATAAACTTGAAAGAAAAGCATCAACATATCTTTTAATTTAGATTATCTAAAGATGTAATCTTTAAATGGATGAAAGACAACAACAAAGTGAGTGGCTTCGATAAGGAAATCTTTGCAAAGGGTATGGGGAACAATGCCATATCAGAAATCACGTTGCCAAAGTAATCTCCAACAAGTCATTATTTTTTCCGTGCTCCTTAAAAAAGAACTGCCTCGGAAAAATTACTGAAATCTAGATGCAACAATGAAAGGGAACTAATTAGCGATAGTGGACCATACATATATACTAGCTTCACACTGGTCAATCACGGGTGTTGAAGTAAAATAGCAATCTTTGATATTTTTCCTGCAACCTTGTCGATAACCAGATTGATAAAGAACAGGGCCGGCACTCCAAAGCAATTGGCCCTGCAACCTGTAGGCAAAGAGTCCCCTGTTTTTTACATTAATAAACACAGATGAACTCAATGTGCTTACAGAGAGCCCAATGATTTCACCCCCTTCTTCTTCTCCTGGCTCTGGACCAAAGAAAACCTCTACAGCAGATTCAGAGGTTCCAATATTCAAAGGATTGATTCTCAGCACTCTGTTTTCTGCAACCAAATAAATCTGCCAAAAAATGGTCTGGCACAAGTCAATAAACACAGAAGCTTGCAGAAACGAAAACACAGCTACCAGAGATTAAAGAAAGGCAATGACATATATCACACAAGGCGCCAAATGCAAACATAAAGAAACAATGCTATGGCTTTCCAGTTCCAAGTTTTGAAAAAGTATCGAGTCATATCATAAATCTCAGGAGCCATTATCAAACATGTACTGGGCATTGGGCAAGCCATTATAATCTTAACAGGGAATAATATATTCAAGATAATTACATATTTACAAAATGCCGTCTCAACTCATCCTATTTCATCAAATCCGGGATGTGATATGGTCATGAAGGATGAACTAGATATGGACAGTTCCAATAAGATTTCATTCTTGAACAAAAATCCATTTTTTGATTCATTTCCAGGGGAGGATACATGTTACGCCACAATTTTGAATAAGAATCATACGATTCCCATAACACAAAGAAGAGGCTGCACATATGAGTAGAAAATGTGAAGTAATTCATAAACTCACTTTATTTTTTATTTTTGCATAGTAGAGAAATAGAAGTCGAAGCCAAAGAATGGTAGTTGATCGAATACTACACTGGTCCTAACCTCCATTAGAACTTTGCTATTTAAGCTCAAAAAAGGGTGTTTTAAAAAAAATGCAAAAAATAAGGCCAATCCCTCACCTTTCTTGAACCACCATGAATCGGAGTAATTTCAACATTACATGTATAATTTAGATTCACAGTCCAAGCAATCGAACCGTTACTTTCAAATGCAAATAAGTTCCTTTCTGAACAACTGTAAATTCTTCCATCATCTCGAATTAGAGGTTTCGAAAGCCTGCGAGCACTTGTTCTCGATGGCTCTTGAGCTGAATATCAAAGGAGTCGCATAATCAAAATCTGAAATAATATCGAACGCTAACATAATGACCGAGAGAAACAGAAAGACCTGAAAATAGGCGGCGATTCTGAGGGTATTCCTGGAATTGCGACGGCTGGGAAGCAACGAAAGGTGATCGGAGGAAGAGGAGCAAGATGAGATTGATTTGGATCGGCATTGGGAATAGAGATTCCATCACGTATTTTCCAGGGTTTAGTTTCCTTCGATTCTCAGTTTCAAAACAAGAAACGGTTACGTAACCGCTCTATGAAATTGGCGGGAAAAGCATTCGGACTTACCCGTTTTACCATTTTGACTCCTTTGGCTTCCGCTCTGTAATTTGGTCGGGTGATCAATGCCTGCATAAAACACCTGAGTTGGACGGTTCGGTTGACCCTGGAATCAAGCATCCAAAAGCCAACTAGATTCTTTTTTTTATTTATTACAAAACCCAATTAAATTAAGCATATGTGTAAGTGTATATTTTGGAATTAAAATAATTTTAAATAATTAAATAATTTAATTATGACTAATTATATTTTTAAAACTAAGTGATAGAGCAAAAAATTGATGGGTAGTTTGAAAAAAATAGAAAGTATTTTTGGATAACAAAAAATTTACATGACTTCATTTTTAGGAAAACACTATATGGGTGCTCTCTATTTATATATTAATATAGATATAATGAAGTAGGGTCCCGTTTGGGATAAATCTTGTTTTTGGCTTATTTTTTGTCTTTTTTGGACCTTTTTATCTTTTGGTTTTTTTTTCCAGAGCATCCAGATAAGAGAAATAGAAAAAGTAAAAAAATATGATTAAAAGATAGAAAAAAATATTAAAGGCGAAAACAAGTTACAAAAAATATGGCTTATATTAGTTTATTTTTTTTTATCTTTTTTTGAACTTTTAAATGTTTTTGTCAAATTTTTACTTTTTGGCTCATCTTGATAGGAAGAAACCAAAAAAAATTAGTAATTTGATCAAACAATAAAAAAAATACTAAAAATAAGGATGAGTAAAATAAATTAAGCAAATTTTGTTTCTTCACAATAAATAATTATCTGCATATATGATAATTTCTTTAGGTATATCATTCCCCAAGATGTGTAGGCCCGTGCAATAAAAAATATCATTACTTGGTTCACAATGCTTCTGCTTAAAGCCTCCAATTTCTAAGATAGAGGATGCTCATGAAATGAATTTTTAACATATCTGGATATTTTATAAAATTACTATAATGTGTTTTTAATAAAACATAGTACCTGAGGACTAATGGAGCCTTGGTACAACAATAGAGTTGTCGCTATGTGACTTGAAAACCACAAGTTCGAGCCGTGAAAACAGTTTCTTACAAATACAAAGTAAGGCTACGTACTATAGATCTATCGTGCTCTGTCTCTCTGCTCAGACCCCACATATGTAGGAACTTAGTGTATCGTGCTGCTCTTTTTAAAATAATTGGACCCTCATTTCTATTATATTCTAGAGAGGTGGGAAAATATAGAAATAAACACGCATATTAACCCTACATGTGAAAAAATGTGAGGTTAGAAGAGAACGTTAACCCTACATGCCCATATTTGTTCCACAATGAAACAAAGTGGAGGACCAATATGCTAAGAGAAGTGATGGGCCAATTCAAACAAGCTCCAGTGAATTAATTCCATTACGAGATTGTTGAAGTGGTGAAGAAAAAATTAATAATTTAAAAGAATTGATCATGTAGTGTTATAAATTTTTTTAAAATCACACGATTATATGATCTATTGTTTGTTTTGGACACCAAATAATCGCATCTAGATGGATCTTGTGTTTGTTGTGGTAATTTGAGGGAACAATTTTTTTCAATAAATATAAAATTACTTTTCTTTAAAGAGATAAGATGACCTTAAAAGATATGATATAATAAATTTTCTGTTAAAAAGATAACTCAAAATAATAATTAGAATCCTTGATGAAAAAGTACTCTTATCCTATAAATAATGATCGAATTCTACGAGTAAAAATATGCAATCATACGTCCATATAAGAAATATTTTATTCTTCACCATAATTGTGGCTGATTTAAGTATCGGAGTGCTTCTAACCGGTCAACACTTGAGGTTGGGGCGCTAACAGTGCTCTATTTTTATAGAACTTCGGAATTATCAGAAGCTCGATTCGTTTTTTTTGTTAAAAATATACATTATTACGTGGATGTACGATTTTTTCCCTACAAGGTCAATTTCCATTTTTTCATAAAATTGGCTTCCTTTCACAAGTCAAAATGAAAGATTTATTTCATTTATTATTATGCGTTGTCTCTTTAACTATTATTTCGTTTTCCTAACTAAAATTACATTCTCAAATTAAGTAAAAAGATGATTTCACACACCCAATGAAAATGTTGCATTTTCCAAGGAATATGAACCATTTAAAAGTAAAAGTAGGCTCTCAATATTTTACATTTATCACTTTTTCACGCATTAACTCCCAACCAAAACCAAATGCTTGAGAAGTGTCGGCTCAAGAATCTATAATTCAGCAGAAAACAGTTTCGATGGGTTAGTTGTCCTATGTATAGCCTTTTCAAGGGTTGAGTTTTTTTTTAATATTTAAATTCAATGTCTCGTATTAGTTAAGAGTAACAGAGACTAGACTTGTAAAATTTTAATTTATCATGTACTCACTTTTTCCTATCTTGAGAAGCTCGTCATCTCTTTTTGTTTACCTAATTTATCATCTTTATTTTAAATTTTTTTAAATGTCTCTAAATGTCTAAGTCATTTTTTGTTTACCTAATTTATCATTTTTATTTTAAATTTTTTTAAATGTCTCTAAATGTCTAAGTCAATTTATGCGCACTTTAACTAATTCATAAATAGTTATCTTTCTCCCTTTTTCACGTTCCAACCCTTTTTTTCCATTCAGATTGCAAGTTGTATCTAATCTAGTTCGAAATAATATGTCTATATATTTTATTGATCCATAAAGATGTATAGTTGCATTTGCTAGCGTTCACCACCAATTATGCATCTAGTTTGAAATATAAATGAAACAAATTATTTCAATCACATGGCATAGTAATGGTACAAATGGCCTTCAAGGCAATAGAGGTGTATTTTAATTTTTTAGTTAAGATTTAAAGAGAGCAAAATGCTATTCTTAGAAAGTATCGTAATAAAACTGTTAGGAGACAATCCAACGCTAAAAATATATACATATTCGGTGATTCAGAAAATATATCTTTATTAACTTTCAACAATTACAATAATCTGAAATTAAAGAAAAATAAAATAACATAAATAACAAGAATAGAATTTGCAAATCGAGTCATCCAATCGCAGTTTCCTTAAGAATGATTCACTGCCTACCAATGGTATTGTAGGTTTTCCATCGGCGTCACTTTCCCATGATAAAATGGTTACACGATCGTTGGACACCACCAAGGATCGGCTACGAACGTACTCCGTCTGTCTTTCTCTCTCTTACAGCTTGCAATATAATCTAAGTTGTATCTCTCATTTCTCACTTCTACTGTCGTCTTCCTTTTTCTCTGTTCGGTCTCTTCTTCTCTGCCTTCTCTTTTCTGAATGGGATGACAGTATATATAGATCCTCCATTGTTGAGGGGTTATAGGAAAATCAATAGCCATGAGTGGTATTGATTTTCAGGATTCAATTGCCAATTGAATACCCAATTCAATTGTAATTGAATTCTGTTATTGAATTCGGAAATTCAATGGCCAATGAATTCACAAAATTTCAACAATCCCCCCATGAATGAAATTGGCGGGAGTATAAACCCAGATTATAAAGCTGACTGCAAGAGAGATAGACAATTAAAAGTCCCTGCATAGGATAGGTAGCGGTTAGCCTTGAACCTTCCCATGTGAGAACCTATCGGATTTACCGACAAACAAGTGGGCGGTATCGCCTTGAACTGTGTCGCCTAAGCAGTAAACAAAGACAACAGGCTTCACACAACGACTTCCACAATGAAGTTTTCGTTCTCACGGTTGTGTTCGTTTTGGCCATGAAACA
>JAOTRH010000001.1:23249022-23301217 GCA_034768845.1 Heliamphora exappendiculata
AACCTGTCCATCCTCGCTAAAAGAAAACAAATAATGAACAATTCTTTTTCTACGGTAATAACTAACTTTTGATACACCAGCAACCATAAATCCTACTGGTGGTAAGAAAACGCCCCCAGTTCTGCCTTTCCCTAGCGAGATCCTTCAAGAGGCATCTGAAATAGGAACAGAACCTAAATCCTAATTGCTACGAAACCTCAGCCTCCTTCCAGCAAATTATGCTTGCTTACCAGATGTACAATTCTTACAAAACGTGGGAATTATTAAATACTCACGACATAATCGACTCACTATATTAACCAATGTTTCCAAGCTCTAACTCATTACTAAATTTGAACCTTTTCCAAGCATTTTATGCTCCTTCCCTAGGAGAAATCATTTTTGACAAGAAACCAGATATATGACGCTTTTGACAAGAATCAACCAGAAATCGACCAAAAACATGCATAGAACATTCAACGAACACTGAGTAATGCACAATGGCACAGTGATTAGATGCATTCCACAGAAGCTTTGATTTTTAAAAATTTAATATATAATAGTGATGGATCAAACATACTGCTTGCAAGTGAAATCTCTAAATTAAGAAGCCAAAGCAATGATCAAAGCCCAAAATAGCAAGTCACTTTTTTGCAACCTCTGCTTTCAATTATACAGTCCAATCATAGAGTTGCATTGGCAAACTAAGAAGCCGCCAGTAAAGGCCATGTACATATAACCTCCGAAGTTGGGTTGAAACATGACTTAGAACTGACCAAGACACCAAAAATGAGTCGTCCTAACAAACTGACTTTCCACTGTTGTGCTCTATAACAAAAAACGAACAACAATCTATATTCTTATGACCAACCTACTATGACAAAAGCATCTTTGTTTCCTCAACACTGGTACACTCGGGGCAGATCTGACGAAGTTTCCTTCATTGAAACTCCATTCACTAATGCCCATATCAACGATATCACAACTAACAATATTTAAAGGAGAAATTTAAAATGGTCAGCTCATCTAAATCTATGGACTCAAATAGGCAGCGAGATTCCATATTTCATTTACAAACTCCAAAATATTTAAAAATAACCAATGTCGAGCATGCTCCAAGCAACTGTAATGAGTTTAACAAGTGACAGCATACAAATAAGACACATAAATGAAGCAATTAAGTAAGCTATACCTGCTTTGCAAGACTACAAGCACGATCAGGCGAGTTGAGGATTTCATAGTAGAAAACAGAAAAGTTAAGCGCAAGTCCCAGCCTAATTGGGTGAGTAGGAGCCAATTCAGCCAAAGCAATATCCTTCATTATAGAAACCAAAATAAGTCAGGCCAGGTATAGCACTATGGACATGTTAATAAAAGGCAAAAGTGTCACTACTGGCACATGACCACCCACCTGAGCAGACTTATAAGCTAGCAAAGTGCTCTCAGCAGCTTCCTTCCTCTCAGCCCCCGTCTTAAACTCAGCCAGGTATCTGTGGTAATCACCTTTCATCTTAAGGTAGAACACCTTGGACTCTGCAGTTGAAGCAGAAGGAATGAGATGTGAATCAAGAAGGCTCAAAATCCCATCACAGATCTTGCTGAGTTCTGCCTCAATCTTTCCCCTGTACTCCTTGATGATGGAGACATGATCTTCATTACCACGGATCTCTTCCTTCTGTTCGATGGAAGAGATAATCCTCCAAGAAGCCCTCCTAGCTCCAATCACATTCTTGTAAGCAACAGAAAGGAGGTTCCTTTCCTCCACAGTCAACTCCTCAACCTCCACGGTCTTCACAACTTTCTCCATGAATTCAACCATTTCTTCATATCTTTCAGCCTGTTCAGCCAATTTAGCCATATAAACATTTTCCTCTCGTGGCGACTCAGTTGACACCATCTTTGTTATGCTAAACTAATACCTACTTCTGCAAAGTAATTCAATTTGAACATTTCAGCATAAATTCATGATAAACACGACCCAAACACAACAATCCTTGCAACTATAACATACAAAATGTTCATCTATGGCCAATGGGGTGTACCGTAACAAACATTCAACGTAAACCAAAGAAGCAATACTCTTCTAAGAAGGTGTCGTGTCTGTATTGCACACCAACAACATCTAACACAGACAATCATTTGCCAAGCATGCCACCAATGTGTCCTGTTACTTTATAAATTGTTTAAATCCAAACAGGCTTCGGACACCTAGAAGACCCAATCGTCCATCGCTTGATAGGAGTAAAACACACTGCAAGTTTGAAAGATTTAAGGTGGGAACCAATAATTAAAATAAAACAATGTGGATTTATATCTATTATCCTCCTTTGGCTTTTCAATTTTAGGAACTCTAAAGCCTAAAATTCCAAATTTGTTCGTGGAGAGTTTTCTTAAAATAGATATTGTATTTCCAATGTGTGCAATGTGAAAAAAGATCTCTTGTTATTTTGATATAGTACAAATAAATGTATTTGCAATGCAAATGAATGAAAAAGGTATCATTGTTTTCATTTATAAGTATAAAAGTTTAAAAACTAAAAAAAAATCATGGTCCTATCATGTCCTGTTTTCTTGAGAATTGTGTGTCGTATACATGTCCCGTGACCAGATTCGTGCTTCTCAGGTTAAGGTAGAGAAAGAGTAAGTATAAACTTAAAAGAAAGAGAATAATATTTTAAGCATCAAGGGATAATGTTGAGACTAAAGGCCCTCAACTAGAAGAGAGACTGAGAGACCAAAATACCAGCACAGATACTCCTAGAATAGACTTGTATTGGTATCGTATCCGTATTAAATACTGATACTTCTTGGATACTCGCGGGCATATATCATAAACTTCCTAAACATATCCATAATTTGAAATTTATTTTTTTAAAGCTTAAAGCATTAAATACTTTTTGAATATTGGTCACCTATTAGGAACTTTTATGAAATGGAGATTGTAGCTTTTTTTTTTTTTTGCATAGCATTGAAGTATATTTGTCAGGAATAAATACAAGAATTGATGTCCAATACATTGCTTAGTTATGACGTAATAAGAAAATAGTGAGATTAAAGTAGCATAATCATTTTTTTTAGTTTTGTCGAACTTAAGTATCCTTATTGTGTCATATGTTTTCCACGCCCGTCTTCATACATCGTAGAAAATAAGAACTAATGAAAGAACATAACAATACTAAAATTGAATGTTAACAATTAAACACACAAGTAAACTTTTGGAGGAAAAGCATAAGGGCAAATGTAGACTACATTGTTCTTTCAATATCAACAATTTAGACTTCCGATCAAAATGGAACTTTTAGAGGACATACTGCAAACTAAAATGTAAGGCTCCTAAGCTAATACCCAACTTCTAAAGGTTAGCATCCACAATCAAACATTAGAAAATTATAATGGTTTCTCACTATTCTTGAGCTTAATATAATAAAATACTAACAATTTTGAAAATATAATTTTATACAAACATATCCTATACCAGCCCATTCACATTTTGTAGGTTTTTCCATATCACCGTTCCCGTATTCATATCATATCCTTTTCCTGTATTTCTTGTTTCACAACTTTTTATCTTCCCAGGTCCCTTAAAGTGCAAATCTAAGAATCAACATCTCATGTGAGTCCATTTTCTACATATTCTCAGCTACCAACTTGAGTAGAAACATGGTAGACAACTGTTGGGGGAAATGGCTTTGGAAGCTTTAATTTTTCCTAACTTTAAGACAAAATTAAAGTGGGTCCTACACAAATACATGTAAGGATTAATTACATGTATTTACTTTAGCAAAACCATTTTAAGGAATTAAAAATATTTAGCTCCAAAGGTGGTTACTTGAAGTTAGAAAATGGATGGCGAAAACTTTGTTCCACATTTCTTGGGAGAAGAACTCTAAAGGAACTTATAGGGCCCAACCTTGGATTTATGTTTGGGCTCCAAGGAATACCAAGTTTTTTGTCGATGGGGGAGGACATACCCAAGTGTAGGCATGGGCTTGCCCAAAAAGACATACCCATGCGCGTCGCCCACTGTCCAACTGACCCAAACGAGCTCGGGCTCGGATGTGAGCTCCTAGGCCCACCCATATTTCTTTTTGGAGCAAATTTAAGTAATTAAATAAGTTCTTCAATATTATTTTTTTTCTCAAAATTCTCCCACCAGAACTGCGAGTTCTAGAATGTGGCAGTTCGATTTAAACCTCGCACCGGTTCAAGTCGACCGGGTGGCTCTGCACCTGTTTTCTGTTTCTGACAGTCTCTTGCTCAACTATTCAAACTCAGTCCCTTTGCCAATTTTCTGCATCCCAGAATTACTGACTCCTCTCTTCTTTATGCTCCATGTTTGAGAGAGAGTTTAAGGCGTCGTTGGCTTGCTGTATGTGCAGACAGCAGTGTTTCTTCTGCACATGGTGATTGTTTTATCTTGAGAGATAGGCATCTACCATTCACAAGCACCGAGAGGCAAGGGGGAATTTTCTCTTAAGGGCATAGCGTCAAATGCTGGACTCAGTCACAAACTGCTATCTTTTGGTATACATTTCTGCTGCAGTTCTATAAGTTCTTTAATTATAGTATTTTTGTTTTTGTTCCTTTTTTCTGGATAAATACAGAAACTGTGTTATGTCTACTATTCTGTTTTTTTCCCCTAAAAAAATTTACAAAAGCATATTCTGTTTTTCTAAAAGTTTTTACAGAGACATTTTTCTGCACAAATCTATTTTTCAGTTTTACATTAAACAAATTATTACAGCTTATTTTCGGTACACTATTTTAAACAACACCCACATCCACAGCCTTAAATATAATGTTACTATTTTGTTCTAGAACCTGTAGTGCATACGTATAGGTATGGAAGCTCCAGAATTTCTTGTCGAGTAAGACATTCAAAAACTTAAATTTTACAAATTAAATAAAATATCACAGTATATATATATATATATATATATATATATATATATTGTTTATTTCCACCAAATCTAGTTATTTTATCTTTTTAAATACAACAATAAGCAAAATTTCTCTTCATCTATCACCACTTGCAAACATTGCTTAAACGTTTTAGACAGGGTATTCAAACCTTTTGAGCAAGCTGTTCAATACTTTGAGTTGCTAATACAAATAAAAGTTCGTATAAAACTATTCATGAAAAAAAAAAGATCAGGGTATTGAATACCCTCAACCATAGACAGCGCCGCCAAAAAATTGTGACTGCAGATACGGATACGTATAAACTCAGCCAAACGGAAAATATATGAATCAATCACTCAAAATTTCAATTTCATTAATTTTCCGCACATTCGCAGCAACTAATGAAGCACTGGGGTTCAGAACAAAACGGATCGAACCACAATTATGGTACCTAATACGATCTAAAGGCATGCCATGCGCAGATCAATCCACTGTTAACAAACAGAACGCAAAAGTAATTGAAAAAAATACCATAAAACAAACAGAACGATTTCAAATCTCCAAATAAACAACACCAGAAGTACATAAAATATCTCGAAATCAGAGATCTAGTTCTAGAACCAAACCCTAATAGGATATGAACAAGCGGAAGCGGAAAAGTCGTACCTCCCCTGGAAATGCGACTCTCTCTCTCTCTCTCTCTCTCTCTCTCCCCCTCTCTCTAATTGGGAGGCTCGGGCGGAGAGGTCAAATGGGAATGCGAAAAAGGTTGGGTAGCGCAGAGATCACCGTGGACTGTCGCCACGTAGGCGCTGACCTTCAAATCCCTCTTTCGCAATGATTAATCACGACCGCCTATTTGTGCTAATTAAAAAAGTTGAATTTTTTTTTAAAGAAAAAATATAATGTTTATTTTATTTTATTATTTATTAGTTTGATATTTTTATTTATTTATTTTTGTTTATTTTTGTCTTAAATTTTTTTTTTATTTTAATTAAATTTTTTTATTTTTTCGACTCGTCTCAATAAAAAAAATTTAAAAAATATAAAAATTTAATTAAATAATAAAAAAAATTCACTAAAAATAAAAAAATCAATTTTATTAATTTAGTCAAACTTACTTATAAGCAAGTTAGTCAAACTTGCTTATAAGCAAGTTAGCCAAAAGGGGTCTAAGTTTATGTTTGATTTAATTTTTTTTTTTTAAATATTTTAAAATTTTTAAAAAAGTGCCCAATTATTTAGTCTCAATTGGTTTTTTTACATTATTTTATATTTATTTTTTTATAAAAAAAAGTTAAAAAATCTAAAAATTTAAAAAAAAATTAGTCCAAACATAAGCTAATTGTCCTGGACACTTAGGTTATATTTATTTTTAGGCCTTGTTTGTTTTGAGGAGTTAAGAACGGAGGAATTAAACTAATAGACAAAGTTTGACTTACAAAAAAAAAAAAATATTCTCTTGATATTATGAATTTTAAGTTTGTATAACGGGATTCAGGCTAATAATTAAATGAATGAAAAATTATTAATATCTCATTCATGATATTAATAATATCAAAATTATCTAATATTATTAACACCAATATGTCTATTCATGACCCGATTTAAAGTTGAGGTAAAGTCTCGAATTGACAAGCCTTAAAAAATTAATAGCACTTAGAAAGTTTTGAACTTAAGAGTCTAAGGCCTTGAAAAAGCAAACTTCTAATTTTCAAATGTTACCACTAAGCCAACACATTTGATGAGTTGCACTTAGATAGCACATAATATGACATCTCATCTATGGTATTTTTTAAAATAAATGATGAATTTATAAAATAATATGAGTAACGCAAATAAAAAAACACATAATGTAATACTCTATAGTTATCAACTATGATCACTATAGCATTACTCTATAAATATAGTGTTTGTAATATTGACAGGATTTTTAAGAATTAATTTTTTTATTTAGTGTGTTATATTCATTTTATTTAAGAAAAAATTTAGAGTTTAAGAGATGTCTATAGATTTTTTTTTGAGAAAAAAATTCAAAATATTTTTATTTTTTCATAAGCCAAAAACTGTAGTTAAAATGTTATTTTTTAATTGTAGAAACCATTTTTTTAGAAATACCAAACACGGGTCATGTTTGGGCTAAAAATAAAGAATTTAACTTCTTTTTTAATCTTTTAATCAAAGTTTTGTACATTTTCAGTTTATCTAGTTTGTATAAATGCAAAAAGTTAAAAAAGAAATTGATAGTTTACTAAAAAGAAAAATAAGTAAATTAAATTTAGCTACTGCCTTTTTCTCATTTTTAAAAATTTTTGGGATCAATTTTTTTATTGTTCCAATTAATCTCGATAAAAAAAACCAAAAAAATTCTTATTCAAGATACATTAAAAAAAATTTAAAAATAAATAATATAAAATAAACAAATAAGTCGTTAGAAACTCATGAAAATTACAGTGGAGCTAAAAAAGAAAGCATGTCTCTCTAAAAACAATTGTCACTAGTTAATGACCAAAACTTGAAATTTAAATAAAACTTATTAATTAAGTACTTTTGAATTATAACGTGACATTCTTTATGTGATGCTTTCAACATAAAAATGTATGATATAATTCACAATTTATCTCTTACTTATTCAATAAAAATACTTAATATTATGATCAATATTATTCTAAATGAGATATTAATGGTGAAAAAGTAAAGATTCAAATCATAGAAGTACCTAAGATTATAAAACTAATTTATTAATTTATTTTTGAATTATTTGACTTTTATTAATATTTTTTTTATCTTTTAACTATTTTTTTTTACTTTTCTAATTTTATCTAAATAAGAAAAATGTAAAAAGTAAAAAATGATCACTAAAAAAATAAAAATAAACAGCATAAAATAAAAAGTAACTAATACTTTTCTATGCTTTTTAGTCTGTCTATTTTTTCTTTTTCCTTTTTATACGTAACTACTATATTGTTTCCAAACCTCAATGAAACCAATATTTTTCACTCTTAGGGATGAATGATTCTAAATACACACAAATTTGTTAAATATACAGCATTCTAAGTACACTTACTTTAAAATTTAAAAATAAAAATAAAAAACTAAATTTAACCTTATCAAATAAGCACGCAAAGACAATTTCAGCATTCCCATCACTAATTTGTGTGTGCCGTTCATAAATAAAATGGATTTCTACGTGTAGTCGACATTCTCGGATTCACTCGCTTGTTGCACTACATAGTTCATAATCTAGCTAATTTCTATACCAACATTGTATGTAGCATTGACAGCTGCTTTGTCAAGACTACTAATGTACCTATGCGAACCAAAAAATATAACACAAAGTTGCCCTAGCATGGAATGGTTGTGCACATTGACAAAATGGAATACCGTAAATTTATCACGTTTGCGATCAAATTTGATACGAAACATAAATAAAGAATCCACTCTCATCAATGGTTGTGGTGTTTTGATACGATATTATCGTTGAAGGTATTGCTTTATCTCTATCATTCATTTGAGCAAGCCCACTTTCTCGACACAACCATATTCATACTATCTATATACAAATTATTTTTTTGAATACTAAATCCATGCACTTTCACATATGTAGTATAGAATTCTTCCCCATTCTCTTTGAATCAAATCTTAATTGATAGACATCATCTTTGGTTAATTCATCCAATTGCTTGTCACGTGTGTTGATGAATTCATTCATCTGTGGTGAAAATGATAAACATTAGTACATTTACATACACAGAATGCTATAGAAAGTAGATAAGAAATTGCAATGACACAAAAATTGAAATGTTAACGTAAGTACAACTATGCTGAGTTAGAAGAAACTGCACATGTATTAGTAAAACTCCAACTCTCGTCAAATAAAACAGCGAGAGTAGGGTCACTTTATATGATAAAAATATTAATTAGTTGTAAAAACGTGACTATCAATTATAAGTACGTTGATAGAACACTGCAATGTGTTTGTTCTTACCATAAATATTTTTATAAAAGGTGGAGGTTGTATACTTACTAATACGACAATATAATCATTTTATATCATTGAATGATATCGTAGCAATCATGACTTATATTACCGCATTTTTATACCATTGGAGAAAATCCCATACATGACATCCTTGAATTCTTACCACGGAATACCATTACAGATACCATAGGCTAGGCGTTCTTACCACTAAAAGTGATTATAGTTACCACACGTTGAGTGTTCCCACCGGTGAATGTGATTATAGTTACCACATATTAGGTGTTCTTGCCACGAAATGTGATTACTGTTGAGATTTGAACACCAATCTTCGAACGTGAACGAAAGCAATCCACACACAAAAAAAGCATAAAGTAAATAACACCGAGGATTTACGTGGTTCAGTCCACACCGGCCTACATCCATAAGTGAGAGAAAAAATATTTCACTATGTCGTTGTGAAAGAGTACAGGACCGACTCCCTTCTCTCAACCAGCTAATCTCACAATTTTCTAACTCACAACGCCCTATTTTTATGGCTCCACTAGTGTCCTATTTATAGGCACACACGTGTAAGCTTTATACATAAAGAATTCTAGTAGACTTCTAATTCCACCCCAACTTAATTACATATAGACCAAAAAAATAAAATACGGGCCCGGTAGAATACAAGCCAAAGCCCAACAATCTCCGCATTGACTTGAATTCTTCAAACCACCCAGAAGATAACCAGCATCGCTGTCGATTCTGCCGTCGTCGTCGTCGTCGACCTGCCACACCCAAATAGCATGGCCACACCTCTATACCGAGGTACCCGCATCCCAACTCGGGTGCCCCACAAAGATCACTACTTTGTAGAAGAATGTGGTCCCATCTCTTTCCCTTTGTACACACAACTGGAGAGATCACCGCCACTAACCAAATCAAGAGCAAATGAGACTCAGCTTCTGTCGAGGTGTACACCTATCCGTCACGTCTGTCGTTTTAGTTTCGTTGCTCGGAGCTTTTCTATGAACATCTAACAACTATTGCTCTTGCATCTTGCTGGCATCCTGCACACCATTTGATTCGCTCACCTGTGCACTTGTACTACCTTGTCGCTTCCGTGTACCCCTGCGCCTATTCCGTGTGCTTTTCTGCAACTCTTGTTCACCCTGACCACCCTCACACTTTTTTCGTGTATGTCGTTTACTTGTACTACTCATCTGATGTCTTGCAGTAACTTCACCTATCACAACATTTTTTACGAGCCTGTATAGGTTGTTAATCATCTGTTCTTATAGCACATCCCTGTTTTCCTTTGAAACCCAAAAAACTTCACCTCTATATGAGAACCCGCAACCTCTCAAATTCAGCATCCCTAGAGAAATCAAGTTCTTTTTTAGATTCAGCACATGCCTAACCCCAGTCAAGATCAAAACTGTCCCATCAAGGCTGCAAAATCGCACTATCCCTATACCGACAACTCTGCTCACTGCATTGTTAGCCATTCTAACAGTACCCCAATCGCATGCCTGATATGTATCAAAATACTCTCTGACTGCACACACATGGAACGAACATCCAGAATCTAATATCCAATCTGATTTGCTCATACCTGAAGTAACTATAGGCACCTCTGATTCTTCATAATCGGAGGCCTCTGTAAGTGTTGTCTCTAATAATTGTTCATTTTTCTTGTCTGTCTTGTACTTTAGATAATTCATCTTCAAATGACCTTCTTTGTCACAATAGTAGTACTTTTCTTTGTAACCTCTTGACTTGGAATGACCTTTCTTCTTGGACCCATCTTGCTTCACCGTCACCCTGCCTCTTACTTCTCCACTGCTTGATGCAAACATGATGCCCTATCCCTGTGATTTGTCACTCTCCAACTTCTTCAACAATCTCATCTAACCCAAGAGTATCTTTCTCAAACATCAATGTAGTCCTCAGATGCTCATATGATGAAATCAATAAAACCAACATGAGAATTACTTAATCCTCATCTTCGATCTTCGATCTTCGAGCCGATAGAATCTAATTCTATCAGTATCTTGTTGAACTTGTTCAAGTGCTCCATAAAGTTCGCTTCCTCTGTCAACTGAAGTGCGTATAACTATTTTTTTAAAGACAATCGATTTGCCAGTGTCTTGGACTTGTACCTGCTCTCTAACTTAGCCCAGAGTTTCATTGGATTGCTTTCGTTGATAACTTCCTGAAGAGTAATGTTAGCGAGATACAACTGAATCGGGTTGTTCGCCAAGTCCCACATCTCCTCCTACTCTACATCCTTCGTCGTTTTCAATTTTTCTAAATTTTTCCTGAGAGTCTTGATCAGTCTTTCACGCGTCAAAATATTCTTCACCATTTGCTGTCATAAAATGAAGTCGTTGTGGCCGTTAAAAGGTTCAATCACGAAACCCTAACTCTTCAACGCCATTAAATTTGTGTCTGACAATCTCTACAATCTGAACTCGTCGCAATATTAGATATGTTTAAACCTTGTCCCATGCAGTCCAAATTAATTCTGATTGTACTCGATCGCTCCTGATTGTATCTGATCACACCCGATCAATCTCAATCTACACCGATCTGTTCAATCCAAATAAACGGTGCAGAAATTGAAAATCTGACCATACCGATGAATTCGCAGTACCCAAAAATCTTATAGAGACAATTCTCCCTTAAATTATTTTATTATATATACAAGTCGATATAATAAAATAAATTTAAATAATTAATTTTGTGCTCCTACCACACTGGATCAAAACCTTAGAATAACTATCCCCACTTTTGAATCAAATCCACATCTTTCCTCGATGATTGAAAACCAAGCTTTCAAATAAATTATTCCGTTTAGAATACCACTTGTACCCCTGTTGCTTGGTTTAAAAAAAAATTGTGCCACACAGAATAATTACCTTTTTGAATCAAATATTTTGAAAATCAAAACGCTGCTGCCTGATTGAAAATCACGTCTGTGCAAAATCAAATCATGCCTAATACGTGCAAAACCAAATCACGCCTGCTGTTTAAAAAATATTCTTTGCTTGATAAAAACACCGTCGCCGCTTCACTCAATTGAAGCCTTGATTCATGTGCAAACAATTTCTCACAGTGCAAAACAGTAAAATTACAGTACAGAAATTCTGATATGCAACAAGCGCTGCGGCCCTTGATGTTCTTCTCTCTCTTTTTTTTGTACGAATTAAATAATTTTTTATTTATACCATACGAAATCAAAAATCATACCTTGTTTCGATTATTCACCACAGCTTTGAATCTTTCACCGTCGGCTCTGATACCACTTGTTGGGATTTGAACACCAATTCCTGAACGCGAACGGAAGTAATCCACGCACAAAAAATTAAAAAATAAATAAAATCGAGAATTTACGTGGTTCGGCTCACACCGGTCTACGTTTACGAGCGAGAGAGAAAATATTTTACTATGTCGTTGTGAAAGAGTACATGACCGACTCCTTTCTCTATACCAGCTAATTTCACAATTTTTTTGACTCACGGCGCCTTATTTTTATAGCTCCACTAGTGTCTTATTTTTAGACACACACGTAGAAACCCTATACATAAAGAATTCTAGTAAATCTCTAATTCCATCCCAACTCAATTACATACAGATCAAAAAAATAAAATACGAGCCCGATAGAATACAAGACACAGCTCAACAATTACTCTTACTGCATTTTTATTCCGATGGAGAAAATTTCATATATGACATTCTTAAATTCTTACCACTAAATGTGATTATAGTTATTACATGCATGGTATTTTGACAATAAAATGTGGTTACTCTCACCGTAATTTTATACCATTAGAGATAACTCTATACATTATATTCCTAAATTCGTACCACTGAATGTAATTACAGTTACCAAATCCAATATTTCCTTATTATTGATTGGCTTTATATTTACCGCAACTTGAAAGTTCTTATCATCAACTTCTTATAATGTACCACAACTTAGATACATGCTTATGAATGGTCTGTAGCCATGATTAATTGGAAGTAGCCTTATATTGTGAACCTTTTTTCCATTGCAATTATAACATTAACTAAACCGTCTTATATTTTTTTGATGACTTAATAAATCTTCTATAATTACTAAAAAAGAATGTTAGTTACCGCAATAATTCTGATATTTATACCACAATAACCCAAACGCTTCTTACCATTGGATATGATTGTAACTATCAAATTCCAAAATCTTTCAATTGAAAATTTTATACCATTGAATCCATGCATACTTGCCACAACCTAGCCATTTTTCATTCTAACATTTTCTCTTTAAATTTATATATCTCATGACTTTTTTTTTTTTGGATGAATATATCTCATGACTTTAGTATACTAAAATATAATAAATTAATGGTATAATTAACTTATTTATTGGACTCGCCAATTTAATGACATGAGTTAAAAGAAAATTAAATTTATCTTGATGGTAAGTATAATTATAACTAGTAGTAAGAATGGTCATAAGCAGTGGTATGTTTCATTTGTCATATTGGTAAGCATCACTTTGATAAATTCTAAAAACAATTATATTTGTTTTAATTGTAAAAATGATATAAACAAGTAGTAAAAATGATCATCGGCAGTGATAAGTTTTATCTATTCTAATTGAAAAAGTAATACTTTTTCGTATATTAAAATGTACGTATCATCATAGGTAGCGGTAAAGATTGTCATAGAAAATAATAATTTTTATCACTTTCAGTAGTTAGTTCGATGAGATCTTTAAAAATTTATATTTGTTTTAACGGTAATAGTGATTATAACAAGTAGTAAAAATGATCACTAAAGTAGTAAGTTTAATCTTTTGACAATAACAAAGAACACTCTACGAAATTATTATTGAGGCTAGAGCTTTTTACAAATGACTTCATAAATTGGACAAATCACGTCATGAAAGCACAAGTCAAACCTAAGACTCACATATAAATAAATAAATAAATAATTTACACCATCCTAGTACACGTATATATTCTCATATAGTCAAATTTTGCATTTTTACCTTTAAACTCATACTAATTTGATTGTCGAGGTACCCCATCGGTCCAGCCAGCAGTCATATAACTCTAAACCTTTGTTTGTGTAGAGATAGATAGTTGCTTATTCAGTCAACTATTAGTTTATTAGTTGATTAGGGAGGATAGAATTGTAAAACTCAACCTTAACCCTTTGCAAAAGGAATTCAAAAATTATAAAAATTGATTGGATGAAGAAAAAGTTAACTATAGACAAAAATACGCAAACAAAAATATGACTTAGCTTGTGTTTGGCCTGACTTAAAAGCTAAATTTTTTAGCTTAAAAAAAAAAAAAAACTAATTTGGCTTAGTTTGGCTTTTTTTAATTTTTTTTTCATTTTTTCTATATGATTTGACATTTATTTTTTTACAAAAAAGTTAAAAAATTTAAAAATTACTAAAAAAAACTAGTCCAAACACAAGCTTAACTTATTTTTATATTATTTTAACTTTTTAAATTTTTTTAATAAAATTATTTTACTTTTCAATTCGTCAAATTCAAACAATAAAATAAATTATACAACAATTTAAAAAGTCACTAAAAATCAAAATAAATAATATAAAATATACAAATAACCTGTTAGAAACACAATAAAGTTGAAGTCAAAAGCAAATCTTTGTAAGACAATTGTCACTAGTACTTAGAGAACAAAGTTGAGATTTGAAAAAAATATATATTATATACTTTTGAAATATACGAGATATTACTTTATATAATATTTTTTATAAATAAAAATATTTAAAACACACTAAATAAGTCACTATCTCGATCACTTACTCAATAATGATAAATTAATATTATTTTATTTAAAATATTTTTATAAAAATATTGTACAAATAATATTATATATGATGTTCCGAACTTATCAAATAAATAATAATTAATACTCTATTCAAATCGACTGATGTTGGCAAATAAATAGTGTTTACTACTACTGCCTTTATTAGTTCAAACTTCAAACCCTAGTATTAAATGCAAACACAAACACATGCAAATGCAAAAGCAAAATAACATATGGTTTAAAAGTATTAAATGCAAACATATGCAAATACAAAATACGATAGTTTAAAGTAATGAATTGCCCGAAATAATCCAGATTATTAGTATTGCAAACACAAAAAAAGCACGCAGAAAATGAAATGCTAAACAGAACCTTCAAATTGTCTTTTATAATTTTTTTCATCTTTTAGTTAAATTTATTTATTTTTTCTATTCATCTCGATGCAAAAAACCGGAAAAATAAAATTTTATTTAATCAAAATATAAATTTTTTTTACTAAATACGAAAATAAGCTCAAATAATGAATTTATTGGCTTTTTTTTTTATCTTTTTTGAACTTTTTTTGAGTTTTTTTATCAAAATTTCTTACTTTTTAAATTCATATTGACGAGTGAATTCCAAAAAGAAAATATTTTTGATCAAACGATACAAAAATTTACTAAAGACAAAAATAAACAAAGTAAATAAGAAAATAAACTATTATCCCAAATTGGAAAAAATTGCAAAGTAGAAAAAAATTACAGGAAAAAATCCGAAAAAAATGCCAAATATTTTCAATGTAATGAACATGGGGACCTAATTACAAGAAATCTCAACTCTCACTGGGGAGTCTTAAAAAATCATATATTCAAAATTGAAAGAAGAATGCACTCCTCCTAATATGTTCTTTCCAGGCATGCAATAAAACTTACTGCTCCTCCTTCAGTATGCCCAGAAAAAGCCTATACTTGTTTCAACAGCTCTAGATCCGCCGTGAATTGAATTTCATGGTTCCAATGCACGCTCATTCGACACGGCACTCTCAACTTCTCCAGCTACTCTGAGAACGATCGAAAAATTCTGAACTGTATTCTTGGCTCCCAAATGCCATTCGCTGAAACATTCTGATCTGAGCAGATTGTTCCCTTGAATCAAAAACTTCGCTTTGCCCGGGTCTCATCCCATTTGTTAGGTCTGAGAATTCGCCAATGGAGTCGAGAGCTCTTACCACCTGACAAGAGGATTAGAAAAAAAAGGAGTTACATTTTAAGTCTCCAACGATGAATTGTCTTGATAGCTCAAGTATTGTTATTCATGATATTGGTCCGATTCGATCTCCTTAGCTATCTCATCCTCATCGAAGATATCAGTTCCCTCTCTCTCTTTTTCTATTGTCCTTTAAGTCCAAGCCAAGGAAAGGACGCTTGTGGACACTTCCTACTCCCTAAGAAGAGTGCTTAGGAAAGGAGGATCTATTATATCTTTAAAGGAATCGAATCAATTCCTTTCTAGTATAAGTTTCCAATGATAGAGGTAATAATTTCATACTCTAGAAGTTCTTAAAAAAAGGGGGGGAAAAATCTCAAGAGGTTTAGGGATTAGTGACTACCTGGCTCATCCGGGGCCTCTTCGAGGCTGAATGACGTATACAAGCTGCAGCTGCTTCAATCATCCGAAACACCTCAGTTTCGACATAGTTGTTTTCCAGCCTTGGATCTATCAACTCTTCAAAACTTTCACTTTCAAGTGCTTGAGTTAGCAATGGTCGAGCCTACAATACGAGATGAAATATGATAAAATAAAATACTATGGTCTAAAAACTAGCCAGAGATGTGAATACACATAAGCCGAACAGAAGCATTAGAAAAGGCAACATATGGTAAGTCATAATCATTCCAACTTATGATTAAAAAGGAGACACGTGAATAAAAACATAGAACAATCATTGGCATCTAGATTTGTCTTACCAAGTTCATCAAATTTGACAGCTTTATGGGGGGAGTTAGTTGAGAAAGGGAGGAGGATTTTGACAGCCAAAAGGGAAGTTTTGCAGCGAATAACAAAAGCATCCTATTGTGGTACTACTAACTGAAGTTTAATGTTCTACAGAACATTAGACTTCAATCATCCATAAACTTTGAGACTCCAAAGAATTACAGCATTTAAATACCTTGAATTTTTTCAATGTCTCCATCGGGAAATGCTATGGTTCTACAATGCATTGCCACTAATTGACATGAAATAGGATTGAACAATTTAAATTCCCTCAACTGTCCAATATACCCACTTGATCACTTGAAAATTAATAGTATTTCTGTAATTTTAAAACAAATTATTGATATCACAGGACCAAAAATAACAGAGTACCATATTATCACACATACTTATTAAAACAGTATATAGATATATATCACCAATTGTATCTATAGAAGTACCAAAATATGAATGCAACTGTCAGGGGATGGTATTTCACATTCATCAGCAGAAGCAATAGCATCTTATTTATCATCTATACACTTTTTCCAGCTCTTTTTTTTTTTTTTTTTGCTTGAGTTTGGTGTTCAGTAATTCAATACTTTAAAAACATGCAATTTCTAGCCAAGGTAAATCCCAGAAAGAACCAAGCAATCTATTCACAGGAACCAATTAAGTCAAGTCACTCCATACCCTGAAATTGAATTATAAATGGTACTCAATCAGGAAGTTGAAGAATGAATGTAATCTGAATAATCTAAAATACGACAAAGCTACACCAAGCAGGCCATAATTCATCACAGGCTTAATGTTTTAAACTCCAAAGGAATTTCAAAATTTTCTACGTTTAGTTTTAATTTCAACCACATCAAAAATTGCCCAACATTATAACTACTGAAGGAATTTAAGATTTTCTTCAATGGCATTTTCACATAATTAAGCCAAGGCAGTTGTTGAAGACTCGGACGATGACTAAAGCACATGCCCCATGGAACCAAAAGACCAAAAACTAAAAGTCATCATTGCGCGAGCAAATCAATTAATGTGAACCTCATCCCAACGTGGTAATACAACATGCATGCTATCTGGGCATGGCAGATTGTGGTCAACAGAAGGCCCTGCTATCAATTTAGCTCTCACAGGAAACACCAGATCCCATTTTCAAAACTAATTCAAATTAGTGTTGGAGCACACAAAAAGGACATTTGAAAGCCTTCTTCTTTTTGCGCCATTTACGAACACTAATTAACTTATTGTCCATATTTGCAATAGCCAAAACTTTGACAGAAATGAACCAAGAAGTCAAACACTGCAAGTTCACCAAATATTCTGTGTCTTTATTGATACATTTTCATTCTGATTAACACAAAAAATAAAAGGGAAGAATAAAAGAAAGAGCGAGAAAGGACCAAGACTCCAAGATTCGTGGTTATGAAGTTTACCCATTCAACTAGGCTCTCATCACCTAGTGGTTGAGATGCATCCACAGGCTTGCGACTAGTAATGAGCTCTAGTAAAACAACCCCAAATGAAAACACATCAGATTTTTCAGTCAACTTGCCACTAGATGCATACTCTGGGGCCATGTACCTGAAAAATTACCCAAGAGACCATTTAACAGATTAATACAAATAAGAAAAGGAAAGCATGACATGCACCCACAACTTGTATTCATTTTACAAAATCTCTTTCATATAAAAGTTTGAGTTCTTATGCATAAAATTGTGTATATTTTTAACGCAAACCTGGAATATTTTGAGTACATTGAAAATCGTTTTAAAACTTGTTCAAATATATTTTGAAAAAGGTTTGGACTTTGGAGTTGTTTTTAAAGCCTAGAAGTTCAATTTTTAACCGTTTTTATTTTTGGTGTTGGCCCCCTCAAAGAAGGTGTCAACCTCTTTTTCCGGAGATGGGTTGTGTGTAGAATTTTAAGTGTGGAACATTTTTTCATATCCAACAAAATTTATGGCGAAACAAAGAAAGTGTCAACCCCTTCTTTGAAAGTGTTACGGCTCAAGTAGACTATTGGTCCAATAACTTAAATAAAGAGCAAAACAAAACCTAATTATTAAAACCAAATTTATTAGTAGTTGTCCACGTATTTTGATATATATATATATATATATATATATATATATTAACTACTCTTCTTTGATATATATATAAAAAATCGCAATATCCCCCCACTCAAATACACGATATCCTCATCACGTTATCTAGGTTTTTCTATTGAAAGCCATTATTGATATCAGCTCATTAACGGACACAAAACAACATATTAGTGTATACAAAATGTACTATCCTATGGCCTTCACTTTTTCTATAGTTTCTACTCATCTAATCCACGGAGCCTTACTCGAGATCAGGGTTGACTATATTACTATGAGTAGCGACTCAAGTGGCCTACTAATCCAATAATTTGAATAAAAAACCTAACAAAGTGACACAAAATGCTTGAATCCAAGCAATTAGTAATAGCCCACATGTTTCATTATATACCGTACTTAGATTTTTCATCCCACTAATATGGGATGGGATATCACAAAAGGTGTCGACCTGACGACCCCTGCTCTAGATTTTTAATTCTGACAACGTGCCCACCTCTTTTCTAATGGTTCAAAATACATTAAATGCTTCTCACCTACTCTTAACGGTGAAAATTGATTGGAGGCCCATAAAAGCTTCATTCCAACATCTTGGGAGTAAGGGATTTAAGATCACTCAAGCATTCATTGCCAAAAATGAAAGAACTACCTCTTTGAGCCCTACTTACTTTCACTTGCAAGTTGCAATTAATACTCTTTTGGAGTTACTGTAGCATTTATTGTGAGCTTTTGTTCTCCTCTAATCATGTGTGTAATCTTTGAGTTTGTATTCTCTCTCTCTCTCCCTGGAACCCCCCTCCCCTATTCTTGTTATGAATGTAATTTGATTTTTCACTTGTGCATCTCTTTATATATGCATGTTTCCTTCATCAATAAATTTTATTTATTGTGAACTTTTGTTAACAAAATTTATTTGCCTAAAAGTTGTTTAAATGTCAACCCAATTCAACCCCCCTCTTCAGTTTCTATATGCATAACAAGATGGAACATAATTCCGCTTGATATGAAAAACTTGTAATTACGTGCTCTTAATTAAATCCCAGTGTGGTGATGATATCCATGGTAAAGGCCATAGAAAATGTCATTTATACTATACCCTTGACGCATGATTTGGGTCATATAGCATAATATGTGCACAAACAGATTGTTGCCATATATTGTGCCAAAAGCTAGCTATAAATGCGAGCCACATGTACATTACCTACCCAAAGGTTCCCATCACACGAGTTGTCACGTGAGTATTTGCATCCATTGCTAACTTTGCAAGGCCAAAATCCGCAACCTATCACTCAAACAGAACTCCATAATGAGCACATAAAATGCACCTAAAAAGGGAGATGTTGGATACTGAAACTACAAGTCAAATGTAACATTTAAGGTATGCTGTGAAACGCAACAAATGACATCATATACTAAAGATTTGCCGAAGGCATGATGTGACAAGAGTTTGAAGAAAAGTTGTTTATTGGTAGATCTTAGCTATAGAAAAGGCATACCTGAGCTTCAAAGTTGTTGTCTAATAGAATGTTTGATGACTTGATATCCCTGTGAATAATTCGGGGGTGGCCTGAATGAACAAAGTACCAAGAAAAAGAAAACATGTCATGGAAGACTTAAGTGATATAACAAATCTGAAATTATTATAACAAGTGATATCCCTTCTGAGAACACTCTTATTTAGATAAAAATCAGCACGGTCTGGTTAATTTTATAAATTTGTGGCCTCAAGTATGCATATGTAATTTTCACAGCATACGATAAATTAAAAATTACTTGAATGTACTTATAAAAAAGACTTCAATAGCAAACTATAATAAATAAGTGCAAGTGTGTGACCATGCATTCAGATACCAATAAACTGTTGCTGAAAACTACGTATGCATCTATAATGTGCAGGCATCACAGCACAAACAAATAAAAATAGGAAAATCCAGAAACATAAACTAGAGAATTACAGTCTTCATGCAGGTAAGCAATTCCACGTGCTGCACCAGCAGCAACTTTCACCCGGGTTGCCCACTCCATAACTGTTTTACCTTCAGCTGCCAAATTGGGGGGGAAGGGGGGAGGCAAGGATTAGTGACATTATATTTTCTTAAAAGGCTAATTTTAAGTTGAACATCAGTTCCAAAACAGGTGATAATGTTTATATGTTTAACAGAAGTCACATCATAATATGTATATTTCAAGGGTGTCCCGATTCAAAATCAACCATGATTTTTTCGACTTTGTAACACCTTATCGGGTTAAATATACTAATTTCACAGCAGAAAACCCATCACAATAAGGGAAGCAAAACTATCTTGTTGATTTTTGACCAAATTATTATGCAGATTCATAACTTGGAACCTGCTTCATTTTGATATCATTTACAAACACGTGCACACAAAATCATACTTTTCTTTTTGACAACAAACACAGAAGTTCAAGGTCCACTTTATCGACACTCAAAAAAATTCTTACCATGGAGATGATAATGCAGGGTGTTATTCGGGACATAATCATACACAAGCAATCTTTGATGCTCAGATATACAGTAACCCACAAGTGAAACCAAATAGCGGTGGTGTACACGGCTGATAATCTCAACTTCTGCTCTAAACTCACGCTCTCCCTGTCCACCACCTATCTTTAGTTGTTTAACAGCGACTTCTCTTCCATCAAGAAGGAAGCCTTTGTAAACACAACCGAATCCGCCTTCACCCAAAAGATTTTGAGCTGAAAACCCATTTGTAGCATCAGCTAGCTCTTCATAAGTGAACCATGACCTTGAATTGCCTACACCACCAGGCTCTGACGAGTACATGAAATTCTTTCCAGAACCACTTTCAGCTAGGGGAGTTGAATTTTGGGGTCTTAGAAATGATGAACCTGGAGAGCACAATGAAGTTCATTGATGTTATTATCAAGTCCACATTGTCATAAAAACATCCATTGTAGATAAACAACTTCAAAATATGGTTCAAAATAAAGATTATGATGAGGCATCCATTTTTCAAGAAGAATAATAGCCTTCGAAATCTATTTTGATGCAAATAAATTATCAGAAACCAGAAGAGAAATTGATATTTTGCAACAGAGACAAAAACTAAGATTAGCAATGAGATTCATAGATTTCATATATAGAGTTTTTCCAAGTACATTTACCCCTCGTCAACTTCTCCTTGTCGTTTCAAAAACAAACAAAAACAAACAGCTTAGGGCTCATTTGGTAACGTTTACAGTTTTCTGTTTTTTGTTTACAAAAAACGAAAAACAAAAAACATGTTTTTGTTATGTTTATAAAAAAACAAAAACAAAAACATATTTGGTAACATAAATGTTTGAAAAATGGTAGTTGGAGGTTACGGATGAATCCAATCAAAATTTATTTATAAAACAAATGAAAACACATTTTTTCTGTTTCTTAAAATTTTGTAAATTTTGAAAATTATTTACAGTTTTTTGAAAATAAAAATAATTACCAAATATGTTTTCGTTTACAATTTACGAAAAATTTAAAAACAAAAACAGAAAACAAAACACATAAACGTTACCAAACGGCACCTTAGCAAAAGATACAGCCTTGGATGAGGAACAAATTTATATAGCTAACCCTGTTGGATCGATGGACTTCAAGTGCAGCTAAGTTTAGCAGATCACGTGTCATTTGCACTTCTGACAAGTCTAGAGGATTGAACTAATTTGAAACTTCAAGGAAATATTCAACATGGAACAAAAGCATGTCTGTGCTGCAAATGATTATATATGCAATAAGCATCAGACAATTCTGTAATTGTTCAACCAGAACACGCTTTGATGTGACAAATAACTGGTATGGATTTTACCAGACATGATGAGATACATTAATTCTCTACCTGATAATTAATGGAGCAGCTTATCGGGAAAGAAAATAACATTAGCATTCCAGAAAAATCTAAATGTAACCTGAATAAAGAAAATTCAATATCTAAGATTCACCATATGGAATCAGAAAGTTAAAAATATGGTAACAGTTCAACATCATTCAAAGAATTACCTGAATTTTGGGAAGAAGCAAATGGAGAAGGCATAACGTAGCCACCACTCAACCCATATCTACTTCTTTTTCGTTTCCGTGTGAACCACACAGCCATCACAACAAGACTAAGTGCCACAAACCCAACAACAATGCCAATTGCCACGGCACTTCCAGCCGGGGAACCACCACTATTGTTTGATGCAGCATTTGTCCCTCCGTTTGGACCAGATGTTGATTTTGCAGTTGGTTTCTCCGTAGGTAAAGAGGGTAATGGTGAGATAGGGGGAGTTTCACCAACCGAAGAATTACTTGGAGGGGCAGTAGGAGATATAGGAGTGGGTGAAGATGATGATGATACAGGAGGAGGAGGAGAAGATGAAGAACCAGGGGGTGGAGGCGAACCTTTTGGAGGTGGAATAGATGGTGGAGAACCAGATGGAGAAGAAGGTGTTAGCTTTGGAGGTGGAGGCGAATTCTCTGGTGGCTTTGCAAGAGGTGGAGGTGGAGAATTGGCAGAAGGTGGCGAGGAGACCTTTGTTGGGGGAGGTGGAGGAGATAAAGTGGCTGAAGGGCGAGGTGGAGATGATCGAGGGGGAAAAGCCTCTGATGGCGGTGGTGGCGATAAAATTGGAGGTGGCGGTGAACTGGCAACAGAAGGAGGCCGGGCAGGAGGTGGTGGAGGCGGAGATAGTGGGGGAGAGGGAGGTGGTGATGTTGCAGGCGATGGTGGAGGTGAAGTAGGCGGCGGCGGTGGTGGTGGTGTTGGCGGAGGTGAAGGTGGTGGGGACGGAGGAGGGGCAGTGGGTACTGCTGGTGGAGGAGATTGAGGAGGTGGTGCTGTAGGAGGAGCTGTGGTGGTTGAAGAATTTGAAGGAGAAGAGGAAGGACGTCCTGCTGGGGTAATGCTAGAAGCTGGTGGGGTTATTGAAGCCATTTCTCTTAGGAAAATTATTTCCTTATAAACAAACTGTAAATCTAACTAGATATATATCTGTTGTATCTGTTGTATCTATCCATATATCCATATTGCATTATAACCAACAATTGTCTAAACGAAATTCTCCTCTCTTTTTTTCCAAATAATTCCAGAAACCCAATAGCAAATCCCCAATTATCCAATTTACTTCACCATCAGTACCCGAATTCTCCAAACATAACTGGGAAGAACTTAGGTTTCCACTAAGAAAAGCATTAAACTTGGGGTTTCACCGAGAAAAGCATTAACTTCAAGAAACAAAGCAAGAACCAGCAGAGAAAACCCTAATGCGAGCCAAGCCCGGATCACCAATTTCAAGATTCTCAAGAGCAAACCCAGAATTCCTAAACTGCTTTCAAACTTTCAACTTCATCCAGATTCACGAGTTAAAACCCAAATTTTCATGAACAGAGACGCACCCAGATCACAAAAAATGGGCACCGAAAAAGATCAAATAAACTAATGCTCGACGTTCAAGAAAGTCTTACCTCTCTTCTCTCCCTCTCTTTATCTCTCTCTCTGTCTTTCTGTCTTCAGAGAAAATGGTAAAGCTGTATCCCAAGAAATGTGCAAGGTAACGTGGGGACGACTTCGAAAGAGTATTCACCTTTGTAATTTGTATTGCACAACCAGAGAGAGAGAGAGAGAGAGAGAGAGAGAGTATAAAGAAATAAAGAAAATGGAATTACAGAAGTCGTAGCATCAACAAAGATAGAGAGTATCAAGAACTTTTAGCAGTTTATAGCCCAATAAAAAAAAACAAAAAATATCGCAGATTCTAATATAAATTAAAGAGTTCTAAGAAGGAAGTGATGGATGGCTGTGAATGTGGCGACTGTTAAGAGCGTCAAGCGGACGCAAAGTCAGAAAACCATAATGACAATTACATTACATCCCACGTTGGGAGAGTCCGGATCCGGATTATGCTGTGATTGAAGGCAACCACCGTGTTATTCTTTTTTTTATTTTTTATTTTTTTTGAATTCTTCAACTCTTGTATTTAGATTTCATTTAACAAGCGATTTTAAATTTTATTTTGTAATTTTAAGTCACTTTAAATTATAAAATTTAAAAATTTATTTAATTAAAACATGATTTATTTTTAAATAAAAAATTTAAAGTAATTTTAAACTAAAAGATAAAAAAATTTTACTTAAAATTATTATAATTTTTTAAAATTTATTTTTAAATAGTTTTATATTTAATGTGAATCTTATTTGATAAATTTTGACGAGAAAAATTTTAAAATATAATTTTTATAAATTAATAAATATGTAAATAAAAGTTGTGATATTTTAAAAAATTATTAAAAAAATTATGTAATAAGTAAAAAAAAGCTAAAAACTTTTGCATTAGAAAACGATTTTTTTTTATTTTTAAAACTTTTAAGTTAAAAAACAAAAAGTCAATTTTAAGCCTGCATTAATCTGGTTGCCAAACTAAGGCTTAGCGCTAAACAGAATGTAAAAGCTTTAAACTTTTTATTTATAAAAATGTTAGTTTCTTTCTAGAATGTATAAAAATTGAATTTGAGAGATTTAGTTTATTTTTGACATCATTTAAAAGTTAATTTTTAAGCAGTATTATTTGAATTATTCAAAAAAAAATTGTACTATTTGGCGTATTTAAAGTCCCTATTTTCTTTTTATTTTAAAAAAAAAAATAAATTCATATATCTTAAATACTTTAATTTTTTTTAAGTAAAATAATTATAATACGCTTAATTAAAAAAGTCAACTCTCATCATAAAAATAAAAAATGGTAGCAATATTTCAAACATTACAACTTAAAAATAAAAAGTTAAAATATTTTAAATATTTTAATTAAAAGGAAAAAAAACTATTAGGAAGATTATCTTAAATAATTTAACTTTTTTTTTCTATTTTTCCTAAAAAAATAAATAAACCTACCAAAAGTCAAATAGTGTTTGGGATAACTTTGGTAGTTGTTCTTTTGCTTTTTGTTAAAATATTAATATATTCTTATTTTTGGCTTTTAAATTATAGAATTTGTGACATTGATATGATTTTTTTATTGTTGAGAATAGAATTAACTTTTTTTATTAAAGATATTATAATTATTATACTTTTAAAAAAATAGTATGTTTTTTATGTGTAAAGTTAGTTAGCTTTTAGATAAACTCGATGATATAACTTAAAATTTTACTTTTTGTAGAAAAAATAGCTTTTTAAATAACCCAAATAGGACCTTAATTGTTTAGAATAATTTATTTAGACTACCTCTTTTCTATTTTGCATTTTTGTTAAATTTTCTAATATAATTTTATTTTGTTTTGAAGATGCGGCATTGAGGTTACTGGTATGATTTATATTTGACTTTTTTTTTTGCAAGAAAAAATATATTATTTTAGTGATACCAAATAGGGGTTTAGAAAGCTATTTTTTGCAACAAAAAAAAAATAACTGTTTACAGATGTGAAACAAGATTTAGAGTCTATTTAGGAGGTTTAAAAAAACTTGATTTTTTAGGAGTTTATTATTTTGAAAAAATAAAGTTAAATCATTTAAATGGTTTGTTTAGCACTTTAGTATTTGAGACAATTTTTAATATTTTTAGTTTTAAAAAATATAGTTGACTTTTTTATTAAAAGAATTATAATTATTTTAATTTAAAATAATCAAATTATTTGAGATATAAATAGTTTTTTTCTAAAAAAATAATTAGTAGTCTTTTTTTTAATACCAAAATAGTATAGTTTAAATTTTGACTTTTACGGGGAAAAAAAACTTTAAAAAGACTTTTTTGATAGTCCAAATATGGCCTCAGGTACTTGTTTAATATTCAATTAATTTAGTTTTTTAACTACTTTATTTAATAAATACTATAATACTAACATTTTGAATTACAAAATGAGAAATTTGAGGATTAGTCATTTTTTAATATTTCATAAGAATTTTTAATTCTACCAATTTTTTTTTACTATTTTTAATCTTATCATAAATCATGATAATTTTATATGACTGATTTACCCTTATTTAAGAAATTTTATTTGCATTTTATCACATTTGCTGAATTTACAATTATGAAAGATAAGGCTCTGGCATGGGAATTTTAAATTTTGATTTTGCCTAATATGATAACTTTATTCTTGTAATGGTTAATGATTTATACAAACCCCACAAATCAAGATAGAAGATCAATAAATTCAACGTGAAAAATCAGCATGAAACTATAACAACATAAACTCTCTCTCTCTCTCTCGCCCCTAGCCACTGTCGTCACCGCTTCTCCTCATCTATCCGGCCACCGACCACTCATCATGAAACATTCTGGCGCTTCATATGGGAACGATATAGTTCGCTTTGGGTAAAAATTCTCACGATTTTGTTATTCTCAGGGGATTACCTATCCTTGTAATGCTATCGCACAAGCACGCTTAACTGTGGAGTTCTACTAGGGTTTCTACCATCTGAAAAAAAGCTTCATTGAATGTAAGGGTTTAAGGTTTTTCCTTTATAGTTTAGGAACTCACTCTCCCTTTCTGATATGGGATACCTAGGTATCACAATCCATCCCCCTTAAGGCTGCACATCCTCTTGTAGTAGCCTTTATCGACTCGTCCACACAATAGCCCGCCCACATGTCATGCGAGACGATAGGAGCTCTCACTCGGAGGTGAGGAGAGTCGGCTCTTATACCATCTGTAACACCCCGACTCTTCATATAATAACGATATTGTCCACTTTGGATAAAAGCCTTCACAATTTTATTCTTCCTATGGAGTCACCCATCCTTACATTGCTCTCGCTCAAACATGCTTAATTGCGGAGTTCTACTAGGGTCTCTACTACATGCGAAAATGCCTCGTTGAATGTAAGGGTTCAAGATTTTTTCTTTATAGTTCAGGAACTCTTTCTCCCTTTTCGAAGCGGGATACCTGGATATCACAAACTACTTTTTCTCCTCGGTCGTTGCTGCCGCTCATTTACCAATACCAACGGTGCACTAATACGAACGCTGCTTTATCGTCCTCCGTCGTCGGCATCAACTCAAGATTTCGTCGTCGTCGCTCATTTATCTTCCGAATCTGGGCTTCTCTGTCGCCACTACTCATCTTTTCAGATCTTGACTCCTCCATCGCTGGTGTCGCAAATTGCTGTGAGAGATTTATCACTTTAATTGATAAATTTATCACTTTTCCGTCATTGGCGTCTCCATTGCCGTAAGAAGTTTATCACTTTAATTTAATTGATAAATTTATCACTTTTTTATCTCGAGAAATTCTCTCTAGAAATTTTTTTTAGCTTAATGGAATGAGGAATTTTTTCTTGTATTTTGAACTGATAAATTTATCAGTTTAATGGAATGAGAAATTTTATTAAAATTTAAAACTGATAAATTTATTAGTTTAATGGAATAGAGAGATCAGTACCGGAGATCAGCGTCGAAAAAAGAGGCCGACGGCACCGGAGAAGATGAAGTCGACGACGGAGTTAGGATTGTGATGGCTACGGCGCGAGATTTTTTGAGAGGTTTTAGGCAAAATTTTCGATTCGGGATTTTTTATTCCCATTTAGTAAGTGATTTGATTAATAAAATTTTCTGAAAATTTAATTTAAAGATATTTTTGATAATTATTAATGTTGCATGATTAAATTTATTAAAAAAAATTAAACAAGACTAATCCTAAAATATATCATATGATAATATGACATATTCCAAAATTTCTTTTATAAAATTAACTCCAAAAAACACGTCACGGTGCTACCATGAACTCACGTTGCGAGGATTATTCGTAACAATCTGAATTATAAAAATATATTTAATGAATTTAATTTTTTTAGAATTCAACTCTTCTGCTTTGGTTTCAATTATACAAACATGTTCCTGAAATTACTTTTATATTTTTCGAAGTTCTCATTCACATTTTGCCAGAATCTTCAACTACCAATTTGTTTCAGTTTACGCGTTCTGGTTTTTTAATTAAAATTCAAAAAATAATAAACAACTGTAAGGACATCCATGTACGTGCGTGTTATTTTATTTTATTTTATTTTATTTTATTTTGAGAGAATTATTAGTTAGTTTGTTTTTTTTAATTTGTTAGTGAATTTTGCTTCGCTTTTGTTGGTTTCCACAAAAAATGCATATTCCCGTAGGAAAATTTATTTATTTATTTATGTTTTTTATAAATATTTTTATTATTTAATTAAATTATTATCGTTATTCGGTTTCCCTCATTTGAGACGAGTTAAAAAAATAAATTTTTTTTCAATTAAAATATTAAAAAAAATAAAAAAAATAAAAAAAAAGTTAAAATAAGTGAATAAGCAACCTCTTTTAGTCCAGTTCAGTAAAAGATTATGCTCTTAATTTTAAAATATTTATTATGCTCTTAATTTTTATTTTTAAAATATAGCCTTTAAAATAATTTCTCCACTTTGTACTTTTTAAAAATACAATTAACTTTTTTTATCGAGGACAATATTATCATTGCATTCAGTAAAAAAGATAGATTGCGTTAGGGATGCAATTTATCTTATAGTGGACGATGATATGAATTAAGGTAAAAGACTAACAAATTTAAAATGAAAAAATCAGCATGAAACTATAACAGCACAATCTCTCTCTCTCTCTCTCTCTCTCTCTCTCCCATCCGACCACCAATCACTTATTCTCCTCCGTCGTCTTCCACAGCCGCTGCTCCTAAATTTCTCTGACTTTTTGACATTTTCTTGGCAGTCAAAGGGTTCATCATAAAATCTTAAAAGGGCAAAGCTCATCTTGTTCCAAAAAAAAAAAAGAATAAAACAAACTCACAGTAGTGCGAGTTCTTGATTTTCTTGGGAAAGTGAAATTCTTCTTCTACGACTAAAAATAAAAGTTCTTAAATTACTTTTACTTTCCAACAATTTCTTGGTTGCCAAAATGGTCTGCCACAAAATCTTGAAGAGAGAACTCATAATATTACTTATTGTTCCCACACCCAAAAGAACAAAACAAACTCACAGAAGTGGATTTCATTTGATTTCTTAGCATCCCTTCTTTCTCTCTCTCTCTCTCTCTCTCTCTCTCTCTAACTAAAACACTTCAAAATTCTCTTAATCAACAGTGCTACTTTTTTCCCAGCAACCAAACAAGCAATCATTGAATACTCTCTGTGTGTGCGTGACTCAAATAGTGCTACATTTTTCTCAGCAACCAAACGGGCAATCACCGAATATAGAGATAGGAAAAGGGAAAAGTAGAAAAGGAAAATTTCCTCTGTTGTTCAGTCGTCCTCCAACATTGCTGCCACCAACTCAAATTTTCGCCACCGACGCTCCGTCGTCCTCCATCGGCACCACTATCTCAAGATCACTTCGTCGTTGCTCCTTCGTGACCACTCATCCCTCGAGATCTGGACTCCTCCGTCTCTACTGCTTCTTCATCCTCTGGATTTGGACTTCTACGTCGTCGGCGTTTCTTTCTCCATATCTTGTCTCCTTCATCATCGACGTCGCGATTGCTGTGAAAAATTTATCACTTTAAATGATAAATTTATCGCTCTTCCATCACCGGAGTCTCCATTGCGGTGAGAAATTTTTTATTTTAATTGATAAACTTATCACTTTAATTTAACTGATAAATTTTCCACTTTAATTTTTTCGAGAAAAATTAGAATTTTTTTTAATTTAATGGAATAAGAATTTTTTTCTAGAATTTTGAACTGATAAATTTATCAGTTTAATGGAATGAGATTTTTTTTCTTCAGAATATTAAATTGATAAATTTATCAGTTTAATAAAATGAGGAGATTAGCGTCAGAGATCGGCATGGAGAAAGTGGAAGAGATCGTCGAAGAAGGAGGCCGATGTCGACACCAAAGAAGATGGAGTCTGCGGCGATAACAGTGATGACAACAATGGAGGATAAAGTCGTCGACGGTGCTAGAGGTGTGATGGTTGCGGCACAATATTTTTTGGGAGATTTTAGATGAGATTTTTGGGTTGGAATTTTTTTATTTTCATTTAGAAAGGAATTTAATCAATAAAATTTTTTGAAAATTTAATTTAAGAGTATCTTTTTTATAAACATTAATGTTAGGGGATTGAATTTATTTTAAAAAAATTAGACATAACTAATATTAAAATATTAACTGATAATATGACCTATTTCAAAATTTCTCATAATAGTATAATTTAAAAGTTAACTTTTAATTTAAAAGCCCAAACAAACCTCTAAGTCTTCATATTGCCACATGGTTAATGATGATTTTATTGGAGCTAAACATCATACCAATCGGATAAAACAAAAGAAAAATTAGTCAAAGGTTGAATTATTGAATTTTGTAGTGCATTTTAATTCATCATATTAATTTTTATTTTTTAAATTAAATATTTTAAGACGTTTATAAAACATGATTCTATATATTTTTTTTTTGTAAAACAATATTTTGGTACAAAAGTACCTTTATTACTACTCACTATGCCCATTATATCATCATTACTAACTTTCTATTACTTTCATTGCTGTCGATCGTAATCATTAATTGCTCGTGATTATTTTTGAATAACATTCCAACGTTTTTTTGGCTACATTCAAAAACTTTAGACGACGTCTAACAACTTTTTTTTCATTACTTTTTAATGATTCGCATAATATATAAATTTTATTTGTTTGTTCCATTGCTAGCGACACTGACATATATATATATATACGAAGTTAACTCTTCATTGTATTTAAATAATAAAACTTATTATTATTCAAAAAAATTGTGTTATATTTATCATCACTATTATCACTAACAACTTTTTTCATTACTTTTAATGATACGCATAATATATAAATTTTATTTATTTGTTCCATTGCTAGCGACACTGACATATATACGAAGTTAACTCTTCATTGTATTTAAATAATAAAATTTATTATTGTTCAAAAAAATTGTGTTATATTTATCATCACTGTACCACCACATAAAATGATAAATATTTAATATTTACATGTATTAAAACGGTTAAATTTGTTTATTTTTTAAGTAGTAAAAAACTGCGGTCAGTAAAATTACCAAAAGTTCATTAATAGTCCTCAATAGTCATCAAAAGTAATTGTTGGGTATAATTATCATAATAGTTGTGAGTGATCACAAGAAGTGATAAAGATACTAAAGCGGAAGACAGGTATAAAGAATTATTAGGGGACGCTTAGCAAAGTTATTATTAGTAGTTTTTTATTTACTGTTATTAATTTTAGTTATAAATTATAAATTTTTGTAAATACTCACAACTTCTGTTACAAACTTATAATTATTATTTTTATTTTAGCTATAATTTACAATTTATATCAAATACTTATAACTTTTAATACAAGCTACAATTTATAAATTTCTATTTCAATAATTCAACCCGCAACATGAATATTTTAGTTCAATTTAATCTCTATTAATTAAACTTTTAAGATTTAACATTTTTGTTGGATCAAATATCCTAGCGTCTTTATAAACCTATGATCAAAAGTCGTCCCCTATCCCTCCCACCGCCCACCCCCACCAAAAAACATAAGAAAAAACTTGATGCAGTTGGGATTTTTAATAGGTGTGGACAAGATTTTAGCTCAAACTATATGCTTTGATTTTTTCATATTCGTAGACGAAATATAAAAATAAGTATAACTACTGACAAAAAAAGTAAGTATTTATCAATGGTGATTTTAGAAGTTTTTATCACCGGTGTGATTAGTAATTCAAATTTAATAATTCTATGGTGTATAATAATATTTATCGCATATTTTCAATAAATTTCTATATTAATTTGAACTTTTTTAAAAAATTAACTGAGTTCATTTTCAATTTTCAGTGGTGACAAACGACCTTTCAACAAAATTATACATAGTAATTATTATTTTATTTTCATTCAGTGGATTCGCTTGAAACCACAGCATAAGTTGTGGTGTCGCAAGTGGTATTTATTGTTGAGATACAATTTTAATTTTTAAAACAAAAATTGTGATCCCATTTGAATGCTTATTAGAGTGTTTAGAAATGCTACTGTCAATAATTTTTAGTTTTATACTATTAATTTTAGTTATAAAATACAAATTTTTTTAAGCACTCACAACTTTTGTTACAATTTATAATTATTTTTTCTTCTATTTCAGTTACAAATTACAATTTTTATCAAACACTCATAACTTCTACTACAAGGTACAATCTATTACAAGGTACAATATATAAGTTACTAGCAATAGTTTTGCAAAACACTACTATAAAATAAATATCTATTCTCCCATGAATGATGTATCATTCATAGGAGAATGATTTATAGTATTTAAATTTAAATAGGAGGATAATTTAATTTTTAAATTATCCTCCTATGAATGATACATCATTCTCCCATTTAAATTTTTACTAAGATTTTTTTCTCATGGTTGGACAATAGATTAGAGAGAGTGAAAAATTAAAGAAAAATATATCAAGAAGTAAAGAGCAACAGAAGTTTAAACAAATGAGAAATTATGAGAAAAGTATTATATTAGATACTTGGATGGAGAAAGTCCAAATCAAGAAGAAGGGGCAAATTGTAAAAAAATAAACAAACTCAAAGATAAAAGAAAAAATATTTTAAATACTATAAATCAAAAGAATTTTAATTTGTTAAGAATTATAAATATATTTGAAAATTTTAAAAACTAGTAGAATCAATGGCAATCAGTTGGCCTTTCATAGCTCCCCTAAAGCTCTCTTATCTGAGTAATTACTCGGTACTCCAGAAATGCTATATATCATTATTTACGTGGTGCTCATATTTAATAATGTAGCAAAAGACAATCAAAGTGAATAGTAATTATTCGGTGGTTCCAGAGCACTACGTAATATTGTCAACGTGGTATTTCTATCTAATCATGAAGCAAAAATACTCCGAGTGAGATAATTGCACCCACCCTTGTTAGATAAGTAGGAGACAAAGAGTGATTCATTTTGTGTGCATCAATCTTTTTTATTTATTGGGAGTACCACGTAAACTATGCCATATAATACTCCGAGAGTGCTCAATAATTTTTTAAAAGTGAAACAATGTTAATCCATTTTTATTGGTAGGTAAAAGACAATGATGACACACTTAATTACAGCCCGTTTGATTTAGGTTTTTTGAAGAGAAAAAAAATCTATATCTTTCCTCCGTAATTACTTGTTTGGATTAGTAAATAGGAGAAAAATGAAAAGAAATGAAAAGAAATGGTTTTCTCTTAATGAGTAGTTTTTGAATCTCTCCAAAATGGAGAGATTTGGAGAGAAAATAGAGACAAACTTTATAATGCCAAAACTAATTCTGAAAAACAAACTAAATCACTCTCATTTTAGTAAATAACACTAATAATTTTCTTTTTTCTTTTATTTAGGTTACCCAAATAAGTTATGAGAGAAATAATTATCTTTTATTTTCTTTTTTTTTCACTTATCCAAATGAGATGGAGAGAAAATATAATCTTTTCTATTATAATTTAAGCAATTATTTGTTTCCTATTATTGATAAATAAATAGGCTGTTAGTATACAACGAATATTTGTATTCGTTCAAAATACTCTATAATATTGCTTATACGATACTTTAAACAGGGCTGGCCCTGAGTAATTTGGGATTCAAAGCGGATGATTAAAATTGGACCTTTATAATTTTTTATACACAATAATTTTAAGAAAAAATATTACAAAATTTCAATGAATTAAATTTGTGTGTTGTTGTTTCACAATTCAATAATATTCAATTTACAAACAAAACAACGACAAAATGAATCAAAAATAATAATACATGAACAAAAAAAAGTTGAATCAACAGCAGCAAAATATCACTTGAACACTGCCTTTCGCGCATTTTTTGTTGCAAAACTACTAATTAAGCTTGTATAATCAAGCTTATCTAACATCTCTTTTTTAATGGACATCGTCGCTAATCCATTCAACCTTTCTTGTGACATTGTTGATCGAAAATAAGATTTGATCATTTTTTAATTTTGAAAAACTCCTTCCTCCTGATGTTACTATAACAGGTCTAGTTAACAATATCCGATATGCAATCTATATATCGGGAAACAACCATCCATTAGCTTCAAATAACTCTGTACTTTAATTGACTTTTCTGTTTATTTTGGTAAAACTTCTTTTAGGACTTTCAATTATGAAAATAATTCTGTCTCATCAATATCAGAAATTCCATCATATTTCAAAAAATTTTCAAGTTTGGCACAATAGGTCTTCACATATTAATCGTTGACAGAGTTCAACTTCTTCAAATCAAACAAAAATCCAAAAGTTCCCTCATATATTTGAAATTGATCGAACCTGCTTTTGAGTGAAGAAAGAGCTTGATCTACTATATATATGAAGTAATTGACTCTAAAGGGTTCTTTAACTGACTGAGTCGTTTCATCGTCAGCATTCTCATCAAAATGTTTCTTTCTGTGAATGGTACACATTTGACGAAAAACAGGCTCAATTTCCATTGTAGTTGCAACTTTTTTTGCTTCAATCATAGCCTCCACAATTCCAGTTTCCCTGTACCTTTCAAAAAAAATTATAAGCCATTTTAAGTGATCTATAGCATTACCTATATCCATGTCTTTACTTTGAAAGATCTTGCTAACATAGTTAACAGCAAACAATAGATTGTGCCAAATTATCATGCCAACCAAAAATTCAAAATTTTCAATTTCATATGTTGCTAGAGACTTGGCTTCACTCTTTGTTTTGGGATCTTCACTAGTATTTGCTAACTCAAGTAAAGCATCTCTTATTTGTAGAGCTTGGTATCTTATTGCTTTCACATTTTTAACGCGACTTTCCCAACGTGTTTGTGACAATAGTTTAAGAGTGAGACTTTTCATGTTATCTTTCAAAACTTTTCATCGCTTTGTCGAAGATGAAAACAATACATATATATACTGCACCACTCCAAAAAAAGATATAACTTTAGAATAAGAGTTGGCATATCACAAAGAACAAGGTTAAGACTATGACAACCATATGGCGTATAAAATGCTCTAGGATTTACTTCAAGTAGTCTTTTCTGTACACCTTTGTGTATTCCTTTCATATTAGAGCCATTGTCATACCATTATTCTCTTATATCATCAATACAAAGCCGAAGAGTACTCGATACCTGTTTAAGTTCAAAGAAAAGTCCCAATCCTGAGGTATCTTCCACCTTCAAATATTATATAAAGAATTCTTGGACATTTATTAGACTTGCTGTAGCATCCACACATCGTATTACAAATGACATTTGTTCTTCGTAACTTATATCCGGAGTACAATCAAGGATAACTGAAAAGTATTTCGCTTCTTTGATTCTTGAAACAATTGTACTTTTGATTTCACCTGCTAACATCTGAATCAGTTCATTTTGAATTTTGTGACCAAGATAATGATAATGAACCTCATTCCTACCAATTCTTCGAAGATGTTCTTGCATTATTGGATCAAATTCGGCAATCATCTCAATTATGCTTAAAAAATTTTCATTTCTCTCTTGATAAATCTTCTCATTGTCTCCACGAAATGCTAAATTATTTTTCGCAAAGTGTTTAACAGCAGCTAGTATCCGCAATAATATTCCATTCAAGTGCTATCTTTTTTTGTTGATTTGTTCTTGCATATTTTTGTCGATTGTTTCAGTCTTTTGTAATCTCATCTCTAACTCAATCCATTTGCTCATACATATAATGTGTTAATCACTACTTTCAAGACCGTTAAGTCTCTGACCAATATTTCTCTAATCTTTAAATCATTCACAAGCCAATTGAGTTCTATTTCTATCTTGTTTAAAATATTTAAACAAAAGCAAAAAACTATGTCCAAAGCATCTGAATAGACTAGCTATTTCCTATCATATTTCTCTCTATTTGATATATACCGAATATAATGTATTGAAGAAAAATGTCTACCAGAAGCATCTTTAGAAAAATTATCATCATCATTTGTTCTTCTAACTCTAGGACCTTTTTCTACCAATAATCTCTTAAATTCTGATCAATATGGTCCCAATTGCTTGGATCATCAATATTTAAAGGTTCATATTCTAAACTCAACTCTGCATTTTGACTCTCATCCGCACACTGGTTATCGTTTAGAATTTCATTCACTAAATCATTATTTTTTTCATTTTCCAAATGTTCAAGTTCTTCTTCATTAATTGAATCTTCAACCAAACTAGAATTTGCTGTTAGTTTTTTACCACTAAAAAATTTATCAAGAGATCCCATTTGAAATTGAATTAATTCTTCTATTTTTTATTTTTTTATTTTTTTTCGATCCAGACATATATTTTCTAGGATGCATGATTATAAAATGATGCAAATAAAAAACATAGTAAATAGAAAAGAATTAAAAAAATTAAAAAATAAAAAACAAAAAAATATTTAATTGAGTGCACAACATATATTAACATATATTATATAATAAACATATATGAAAAATAGTAAACAAAAAAAATATAAATAGCAAATAATAAAAATATTTAATGATATAAACATATATTATATTAAGTAAAGTGAGTTCCATTAGACTTAGAGAGTGAGGGTGACAATGAGACGCACCTGCAGAGAGAGAGACGCACACACACGTCGCACAACAGTAGCAGCAGAGAGAGAGAGAGATGCTGAGACGCGGCGACGACGCACACGGTGACGGGCGATGACGGCACGACGCACACGGAGATGGGCGACGACGCTAAGGCGGCGAGTCGGCGAACGACAACACACACGGCACATGACGAGGACACTGAGATTTTTCTTACTTGCATAATAAGGATTCACAGATTCAGACGACGTGTGCATGAATGAGAAGGCGATTTAGGATTCACAAATTCATATATTTAGGATTGTATGAACGAGATGGCGATTTAGGTTTTCTCTGCCTGATTTAAGTGTATTTGATGTAAAAATAATAATTTTTAAATAATTTTTTTATAAAAAAATTGGAAGCCTTAATTTTTGTACAAATTTGGGGGTCTAAAGCCACTACCTTATCGGTTTTGCCCCAAAGCCGGCCTTGACTTTAAAAGTATCTTATAATTTTCCCCTTGTTTATGGTATAAAACAAATGAAGTACTTTTACTGTGCTTGTGCGTTTTTGCTTCATTAAGATCTACTCTATGCTTTTTTGTAAGTTAGCATTTTATAGTATAATTAAAAAATATAAATGAAACCATGAAAATACCTTACCCCAATGGTACATAAGAAGCTTACCAAACAAAACAAAACAAAACAAAAAAGCCATAAAGTACTTGGCCTACAAAAAAAAAAAAACATTTAATAACCCAAAAGGTTAGGAGAGAAAAACAAATAATCAAAGCTTAAAGCAAATTCTCACTAAGGGTAGTTTGGCAAAAAAGTTAGAAAGTTAGAGTATTGGGTTTTTTCATTGGATTAAAATATGAAAAAAAAAGTTAGTTTTTATTTGAAATCAAATAATGTAGTGTAAAAGTTGATTTTTTTTAACAAAAACGTTGACTTAAAAGCTAGCCCAAACAGGCCTTAACAATCAAAATCATAACTGCTACAATACTTTGCAAATTACAAGAATTCATTCATGTATATGTATATATATATATATATATATATATATATATATATATGTATGTATGAGGCTGGATTATAAAAATATGATTATTAATGCATACTTTAACCGAATTGAGTTGGATTAATAGTGAATTAAAAAAAAATAACACAGCTAATTTTCTCACTTTATATTTTTTTTCACTTAACTGACTTAATCCAACTCAATCACCCACATAAATTGTATGAGTTAGTACAAATTGGCCACTTGAAATGGGTCCATAAATTGTTACTAATTTATTTCTTTTATTTTTCTACTCAATCCACATAATCCAACTCAATCATCCTAAATTGCACCCGTTAATACAAATTGACAATTTGAAATGGATTGATGGATTGTTATTTTTTTTTATATACTCAATCTATCTAATTTAACTCAATCACTCACATAAATTACATGAGTTAGTATAAATTAGCTTTGGCTATCAGCTTTAAGTCGACTTAAAATTAGTTTTTTGATTTTTGGCTTAAAATTTAAAAAATCAAAAAATCTCGTTTTTTAACCCCTAGCTTTTAGATTTTTTGACTTTTTTTATAATAATTTTTAATTTTACTCTTCTACATATAAAATTACAGAAATTCTAACCAAACAATTATACCCTAGTTCATGTAGGCTGTAAGGCAATTATAAAATTTTACATTGAGCTTATTTGGCCTTTTTAGTAATTTAAAAGTCACTAATTTTTTAACTAAACAAATTTTTTATTTTTTAAATTTAAAATAATTTAAAATAAAAAATTAGCTTAAAACTAGATTGACAAACGAAAGCTTAGTACAAATTGAAAATTTGAAATGGATTGATGGATTGTTACGCACCCCTACTTGTAGCTGATGAATCTGAAGCTCTTCAAGTAGAAAAGGAACAAAAGCTCGGAAGAAGTATGCAACCGATGCAATTATAGCAAAACAAGATTGATCGAGTTCGCGAGATTCCTGCTAAAGCGGGATTTGAGAAGGCCAATGTGTCGGCAATCTTACCTTAATGTTTGGAAAATTCCCTTTGGTGGCTTGGACTTGTGCCATTAGAGCAAAATAGAATTGGTTAAGTGGCATGTCGTGCGCGTAAATTAACTCAGATACTTTGAGTTATTAAAAAAAAAAGTGCATGATATTTCTAATAGAGCAAGGTTCGAAAAAGATAATATGAAATAAAGGTCTCTTTTGATAATATATGTAGATTTAGTGGAATTAATAATGAAGTTAGATTAAATTAAGGATTATAAATGAAGTGTAATTAATAATAAAGTAAAATTATTATTAACATGTTTGATTTACATGATATTATTATTGGTGAATTCCACAATACCGTTCCATAAAAAGAGCTGCAGACTTGAAGCACGCTCTTCTAATGCCAATTGGTTTTGGGAGAAATGGTAGGTCATGGTTCGACAACCAGTATCAGAGTTAGGAGGTCATGGGTTCGTATCGCTAGAGCGTCATTGTGAGGGAGGAATTGTTAGTGAATTTCACAATGCCGCTCCCTGTAAAGAGTTGTAGTATGCGGGTGCGATGTCAAATACCATAAAAGACTTGAGTCACGCTGTCTTAACGCCAATTGATTTTAGGAGGAATGGCGACGTGGTCCGACAACAATTATGTAGTGATCTAAGGTAAAATATGTTTGCTTTGCACAAATGAAATGGGATTAGATTTATAGATTTCCAAAACTATTCCTTAGTTTTGCACATTTCCTCAGAACCTGTTATTACTTCAAAACAATTGAAACCAACGGTGGACAGCTATTGTTTTGGACAAGTAGCAATAGTAGGATTCCAAAGCAACAGCAGCATTGCAACAATAGGATAACAAAGTCTTCGTGCATAACACAGCATGGGTTGGCGTTGGAATAAACTAGGAATGAGAATGGTAAAAGGGTCAATATGTACTTAATTCACCCGGACTGAATTATCAGCAACAGCTTTCGATAGGTATTGCGAATCCACCCGATTGATGGGATTGAGTTATCCATTGGACTCCTCGTTCAGCCCAAGTTTTTTTAAACAAACATGGTATAAGGTGGCTCACCAGATCCTCTATAATGGTTATCAAACATGCCCAGATTCTTTTATGAGAAGACAAATCAAAAGAATTGGTAATTTGGTTCGATGCGAATAACGATTTGGATCGTACGGTTCAAATCGATCGGTTAAAATATACATGGCCCGATTCCAATTCTAATAAGTTAAGAAATGTTCAAAACGATGCAATTCACAGTTTTAAAAAAATGTTTACAGTTCAAACTGGACTGATTCGAATGCAATGCATATATATATATATAACAAATTTTAATTTACAATTTCTATTTTTTTGTTGCCTTAGATGAAGGGAATACTTGTTTTAGCACACGTTTTGAATATGAAACTTGCACGGGGTGATTCTGTAGGAGTGATGAGAACGAGATGGCTAGGATTCTTTGGTGGTTTCTTGGGCTGAATTGCTATGCATAAAGAAGGAAATGTGTAACTACATATGCTCCATATGTTTATGGATCACCTTTCCAAGTAAATGAGAATCAAGAGAGTTCTTATAGTTACAATATACATAAAGATAATTGCAGCACACATAAAAGGCAAATTTTTTAATATACTAGAAGATATCTCTTTCAATAATTATCTAGGAAAAAGGGATATTAGGTATATGAAAAAAAATCTAGATAGAAAATATTTTGATTGGAATTTTATAAATTTTTGTCTTGAAAAGAAAATTCATATTGAGGCCCGAACATTTTCGAGATGCCGCTAATAACCAATGAATGGCAAGTGCTTTTTTTTGTGTGGATTCTATTTCAATAGGAACTTGATGAGTCGATCTACCTACACGTCTTGCTTTTACTGCTATATCGGGAGTTACTCTACGTATTACTTGACGTAACATGGGAGTGAGAAGTTCTAAGTAATGAGTTCTTTAAATATTTTGACAAAATTTTAGTAAGCAAAAAAAATTGTGTGCCTAGAGACATACGACTCCTATTTATTGTGGATCTCGATGGTCTTTTTGGCGAGAGGGCATCGTCAGCCCAGGCTTTCCTTTGGCGATAAGACTATGCATAGCTAGCCTTGCTCCAATCCCCACCACCCTAAGGCGGTCAACTTTTGAAAATATTAGGATTATGTTAGCTGTTATTAATACAAGACAATACGAATACGTTATCCTCATTAGTGCCTTTATTTTGGTGACACATCCTCTATTAATGTTTTCTAACTTCGCCGTGTAATGATTAATATTCGATACATTAGACTTGTCAACTCAATTAATGCTTTTGAGCTTGATCTTACGAATCTCAGTTCGGTGCCCTTACATGTCTTGTTATTTGGACCCCGCATATCTAGGTATGGGCTAGGCCCCTCCAATTGGTTCGACCCACTTTTGGATCCAATTCCCATCAAAACTTAAACTTATATTTGATGATCATAAGCATTGTTATGGTATTTGGTATAAGTTTGGAATTTTTTTTTTTTTCAATTTCAAATTTGAGTTTTGGCAATAACCGTGAATTAAATCATAACTAAAGTATTTTTACGAATTAGTTCTGGTCTAATCTTTTTTTATTATTTTAAAAATTGAAAAAACTTGAAACCATTACTAAGGTAACCCTAATTGGTGTGCCAAGCTGCCTTCAACTTATGCCATTATAGCATTCAAAAGAAATAATCATTTGAAACTATCAAATTCTTGAAAGCGATATTAAGTAGTATTTTTGACTAATAAATAATCACAGTTCACATTATATGAATTACTTTTTATTTATTAACTACTCAATAAAAATAAATAACCATGTTCTCACCCTAAAATTTATAATAAAACTACACTCACACCTTATTACACCTGTTTCACCGCTTAGTACACGTGGCAGGCTTTATTAATAAATCAGGAACCTCCTAGTTAACTTCCAGAGAACATTTGAGAAGCAAATTTTGGCCGCTAAATAAGGGGCCCGCTCGTAAAATTCTAGAATGTACCTTTATTGTTTTTTTTTTGATATTTCGGATACAAGCATTTGAAGAAAATTAAGGGCTATTTGGAATAGCTTTTAAGATGATTTTTTTTTAAAAAAAATTGATTTTTAAGTTTGTTTTTTTTTATTAAAAAAATAATTAATTTTTTTTAATCTCTTAATTTAAAAAAAATAAATAAATTCGTATTCCAAACACCTTCATTTTTTTTCAAACAAATTTATTATAATAAATTTACTTAAAAAAGTTAACTCTATTCACAAAAATTAAAAAAATCGTACAAATATCTCAAATACTATAACTTAAAAGCTAAAAATATAAACATTTTAGACATTTTAATAAAAATAAAAAAATTACTACAAAAAATTATTTCAAAAAATTATCCCCAACAATCTAATTTTTTTATTCCTCTTTTTCTACAAAAATTAAATCTCTTTAAAACCAAGTTTTTTAGATATCTCCTCTAGGTACTAACTTCAAACTCATTTTTTTATTTGTTTAGTAGCACAAAGTCAAAACTAAAATCAGCGAAGAATAAAAAATTACAATATTGCTTTAAATTCACTATAACAAAATATATAATTGACGATTAAATTTACTAACACATGACATTTTTAGTTGGTAAATATATATTTTTAGCTATGATAAAACAAACTACATGGGCAAAAGTTTAAAAAAAAATAAAAAATTAACAACACAAAACTCATTGGTAAATAGTGTTAAAAACCAATTGCTGTCATTTTTTTTTACCATGAACTTTTTATTTAGATACTATTTATTTTTGCCAACATATTGATTATCGATAAATAATTTTTTTTTACCAACTCTGTGCTTGGGTAAAACTTACTGTAATATATTACAAAATAAAAAATTTATTATCATCGAACTCTGTGCGTAGATAAAAAAAAACTACCGATCTTCTAAACTATTATAAATATCATAAATTTATATATAAAATTACATAATTTTAATATAACCTTATAGTAAAAACCTAATCTCTCATTTAACTTTTATTTCTTCTCAATTTATTTAAGGTTTATGCTACATCTCATCTCTCTCAGTGCAGGGGATTTGCACCCACGCACCGCACACGCACCGCAGGGGATTTGCACCCATCGCACCACCGCGAACACCACACCACCGCTCCACTGCTCCACCACGATCACCACGCCACCGAACCACTGCGACCACCACACCACCGCACCACCGCGACCACCATTAATGTAGCCACCGCCACCACCGTTTGACGATTCCGATGACGCTCTCCCAGGTATATTCCTCTCTCTCTTTCTCTCACCACACCACCGCACCACCGCGACCACCATTAACGTAGCCACCGCCACCACCGTTCGACGATTCCGATGACGCTCTCTCAGGTATATTCATCTCTCTCTCTCTCTTTCTCTCTCCCTATTAAAATCCAAACATCCTAGCTCATCTCCTTTGTCTAACGTCTAATCTTTCTCTTGTTCCCTAAAGAAGCTTCACGTTTGGTATTGCAGATTGAGGAAGCAACCATAGCCATTGGAGATAGAGAATACTGCAACAAAGCTGGACCTAGCAAAGGTAATTTTTTAATTCTATTCTTCATTTACATTTTTATAAGATCCTAGAATTCTAATTTGCTTTTATTTTGGTTGGTAAGATTTGGTTCTCATTCGTATAGATTCATCCAATTCAAGCCCCAAATCCCTAATTTATATGTATTTCTTGTATGAATTAATTAAAGTACTACACAAAAATCCTAATTTATCTTGGTTGGTAAATAGTCTCTCCTCTCTGGGTCACTTTCATCTCATATTTGCTCATCTGATCAATGTTTGCTCACTACACTATTACTGACTAGTCAGTGGTTATGTATCGGTATCTGGGATCCTTGCTTGAAATGAAGGATGAAAGCTGTTGAAATTTATCCTTGTGCATGTATACTCAATTTCTTCTTTTGAACTTTTTGTTGCAGCTAAGACTGGCTGTGAGATGTCTTGATGAGTGAGTGGGTTTTCATTGTTTCTTTTCAATTGTTTTTGCCTATAATTAAATTGAATCTACTTTTATTTGTCTTCATTTAGTTGATTGTGCATTTTTTTTTTTTTTTTATTTCAAGTTAGCACATGGAGATGGTTGTCTGTTTTGTTTGCATAAAGTATGGAGGTAATCTTATTATTTGGGATATTTCTCTGTTAAGCTACCTATAAGAAAAAACTGTCATATTTCAATTCATGGTTTGATGGTGCTGGTGGTATGTAAGATGTGTTTTTTGGGTTTATTTTCTATTTACAAAATATACTAAATTTTTATATGTGTATGGTCTATGTTTTGATGCAGGCTCTAATGAAGATGCATTCACGAGCAGGAAATTATCAGTTGGTAATGATTTGAATTCTGTCATTATTTGATCTCTATATGAATATTGAAATTGGATAGTATTTCAGCTTAGATCACATTGTATTGCTCTGGAATTTCAAACCAAGCTCCCCTAGGTAAAACTTTTCTGATTTTCACCATGATAATTATATATTATTGCAGTTTATCAAAATTAAAAATTATGAATTGGAATTTTTTGGAAGAAAAAGGCATTTGGAGAGTGGAGGATCCTTCTAATACCTATCTTCTTATAAGGGTGGCCCATTCACAATCCACGCAAAACTCCTCGTGCTTGGGTTTTCTTAGTTTTTTCCTTTTCACTTTATGAAATGGTTCCTTCACTACCTATTTCCGGATGCTGGTCTGCTAGATGCTAAATCGCTTGCAAACTTATATGCCACTTATCTATCTCTCTTGTCAGCCTAGACCTTGTTTCTTTAGCTATACCTCAAAACTCTGTGTTTGTGTACCCATGCACTAAAAGTAGTGCTAACAACCTAATGTTGTGATTAACTCTCCTTTGGTTAGAGACTAAGGAACAGTCTGGAGGGTGAAAATGGGCGGAATTTTGGGTTAAATGCAGATGCAATTTAGGTATTGGATGGAGAATTGTGTGGGTTGTGGTGATGGTTTTTTATGGCTTTCGGTGGGGTTGTAGGTATACAGTTTTAGATGTATATAGATGCGCAAAAACAGCACCACCTGAGAGCTTGGCAGCCATGACAAAATTCTCCAGCTGAACGCTGTCAACCTAATTATTTGACATAAAAAATCGGGAGAGATGAGCCCTCTCCACCTTCATGCTCTCCCTTGTTCCCTTCTCTCTGTCTTGGACTAATTAATCCAATTAGAATTTCGTCGTGTACTCAAAAGTGATATTTGCCATCTCTTTTTCTTTCTCCTTCTCCAAAACCTAATCGAAGTTGGCCTTGTTAATTGTTGCAAGTGTTGGGTTTTTGCTAGTATCCTATTTTGGGTGTAAAACAGTGGGGAGACCATTTTCATTTGTGTTACTGGGGTGTGTTTTGGAGGAGGCTAGAGACGTTATTTAGCAAGAGAGGATCAGGATTGATTTATGAAAGCTGTTTGAGTGCAGGGAGTTTTATCTGAATCACAACTTGTGCCACATTGGCTATTCAAATGCCAACAAAATAGAAAAATAAATAAATTACTTAAAAGGAAAAAGAATTAAGCAAGCAAGAAAGAAAAGAACAAACTCGCCCATCACTGGTTCATTAAGGGTAGTTGATTTTCATTGATGGCCTTTTGAGATGAGCAAATTCTATTTTGATTTCTGTTATTATCAACATCATCATACATCTTCCATTGTGGTCTTGAATTTGATGCCTTCAAATTCAAATGTAATCAAATTCCTTGATTCTTTGGCAGGGGTTGGTGGAAAATTTGAAGCCACATGTTTATAAAAATTGGATCACTCAGCCCCACTTGATGAGGTTTCAGGATTTGGACCTTCAATGCTATCATCAAGCATACTAGCTGACCCATTTAGCAGTTCAAGTCTAAGTCTGCCGCATGTTAACTTTCCAGGGGTGCACCCAGGTATGAAACAAACATTTTTTCTTTACTGGTTTGGATTGACTTCCTTTCTCGGTCACCAATTTCACAAAATCTCTTCGAGGGTAATTTTATATTGTGAAGTGAGCTTCTGAAGTAATTTGACAGGCTGCAAAGATTTTCCAATTGTGCAAAGTCTTTTCCCCAACTTTGTCTCAACTGAAAATGATCACTGATAGTAATATCCTTGCTTTAATAATGAATGAACTGGGAAAGAGTGGAATGGGCTAATAATTTCTCTCATCTCAATTGTGATCTTCAATATTGACTCGAAGAGGCTCTTGGGTGTTTGCTTCCTTGCAGTGGTTTGTTTGTTTGTTTGTTTTTTTACACCAAACCATTTGTGTGCACTTTAACATGCCATTGAACTTTAGTTGTGAATTATTTACATGGGCTTGTATTCTTTAGTTAAAACTGACAAAGAGTAATGGTTGCATTTTGTTTCATTACAGGACAAGTTTAACAAAGAGGTCGACTTTCTTCGAGGGCCATGAGACTCACCAGAATACCGGTGCATTTGACACTCAGAGCCTAATTCTGAAGTAGTTGCTTCGTGAAAACAAGTGAATGATTATGCTAAGACGACAACAACATTTCAAAATATTTTGCAAGTATTAGCGATAAAAGCAGGAATTGATCCAGCTAGCATTCCGAGCTTAGTTCCGGATAACGAAAGCGACGATGGCCCATTCAGTGAAGGACATAACGCTGCTTCTCCTCTCTAAGTAAAACTTGATGAACTTTTGGATTGAATTAATTTTTGAATATTTAGATAACTAGTTTGTAAATATTTACTACACTAAGATTTGGTTCCTACCTTTTGAATGCATTTCAATTTGAAATTACTTTTTGATTGTTACTTACAATTTGGAATTATATATTATGATTTGAGATATTTAGTGTTGATGATTACTCTTTAAATTTGGATATATGAGTTAAGTTTTATTTGATTGGAATGTATGTGAGATGAATTTTTATACTGTATGTTTCTAAAAGAATTTGGATATATAAATGTACAATTGGGTATAATCAGTTTGAATAGGAACATAGATTAAAAACTATAATATAATACTTTTAGTGATGAACTCACTTGTGACAAAAATTTATCATTAGCGACACATTTTAATGTGTTAGCAAAGTATTAAAATTAAAAATATCATAATTATTTTTAGTGACAACTTTTATCGTTGGCAAAAGTGTCAAAGCAGCCTAGATATGAATGATTTTGCCAACGGATCATATATTTTTCGACACGAAATTTAGCTTGTTGGCGACGCAAAATCATGTAGGCAAATTTATCTTCTTTGCCAATGTATAAACTATACGTTGGTGAAATCTTTTAGTGGCGCATTCCTACCAACGAGTAACGATTTGGCGACGTACAAATTTGTGTCGACAAACACTATTATCTACTCAATTAGATTTTTACCGATGATTTTTGTTGTGTTGGAAAATCTGTTTTATGTTGTAGTTTAGCACTAATAAATATATTCAAAGACAATAATTTCCATGGGCGCCACACAATAAACCCAACAAATATGATTCTTCAATTAAAATGCTAAGCAATTTTACAAATATATTCAAAAGACAAATTATTTTTCTTTTCATAACATATTCAAATACAAAATAGGCTAAAATAGTTTTAAAGACACTAATTAATTAAAAATATATTTAAATACAAAATAGGTTCAAATAGTTTCACAAACGTAGGATTGAAACATTAGTTCTTTTATCATGGTCATGAATATCAGGTATGCACTCCATAATTATTTGACCATTTTTTATTATTTTACCTATTATTGTAATTTGGTTAAATTATTTTTTTATGCAATCCATAATTATTGGATTATTAATTTTAGTTTTTTAGAAAGATCAATATAAAAACACATGATCTAGCACGTAGTACTCTCGACAAATAAATGATCGCAACCTATACAATTTTGGTCACATTTTTTCTCTTAATCACCCAATAAAGATGAATCATCATGTACTTATGGTAAAATTTGTCGCTATCATATTGGGTGAAAACACCACGTAAACTTGCCACATGGTATTCTAGGAGCACCAAATAATTATTCTAGTTGAACATGTATTTGAATATATTTTTAATTAATTAGTGTGTAAAACTATTTGAAAATGTTTTATATTTAAATATTTTTTTAATTAATTAGTACCTTCGAAATTCTTTTAGCCAATTTTGTATTTGAATATGTTATGAAATTATTTTTTTTTTGTCTTTGAATATATTCGTCAAATTGTTTAGCATTTTAATTAGAGAATCACATTTGTTGGATTAATTGCACTATGCTCATGAAAAATATTTTGTCTTTGAATATATTTACAGGTGCTAAAGCAGTGTGTGTGTGTGTATATATATATATATATATATATATATATATATATATATATATACCTCGTACCTGAGATTAGTAAACAAATGAAAAAATGGGTTTGAAGTTAATCTTCTTCAAATGTTTGTATTCAAAAGATCAAAAAAGCAATAAAGCTACACTGAAGTTAACCAACGGGTCATCATTTAGCAGCCAAAATTTGCCTTCTCAAATTCTCTCCTAAAGTTAACTAGGGGTTTCCTAATTTAGCAATAAAGCCTGCCATGTATACTAAGCGGTGGAACAAGCGGTATAAAAGGCGGTGAGTGTAGTTTTATTATAAAATTTATTGTCACAATATTAGATGAGAGTACCACATGAACTCGCCAGATGGTACTCCGGGAGTTCCCAATAATTACTCTAGGAAATATAGAGATAAAGAAGCAGATCCGACTCTATCAAGAGTAGAGCAATATAAACAGGCACGTGCTTCTAGGAACAGCACATAATTCACCTTCCCATGTAGAGTGCGCCCATTGGAGCCTGGAAGAAAGGCACCTTGGCAACTCTTAGTTACTATCACAACTAAATGCTTATTGGTTTAAATCCATTTCATACAAAACAGTAAGAATAATAATCAAAAGCAATAAGTGAGATTGATTAATCACTTCTCAGTCCTCACCCTTCTCCCTAGTATAATAACATTTCTCTGATTGGTTACCTCTGTGACAAATTTTCTAATATTCTCAACAGTGTTCAATTGGTAGAACTATGACAACTGCCTCTCTAAAAGAACCTGTTTTGGAAGGTGAGATGAAGAAATACAGAGACACAAGATTTTAACTTTTGTGGGCAGATACTAAATTTTTACAAAAATCTTGGAGGGGAGAGGGCAAACTTTTCAAGATTTTGGTCTAATACTATTATAACAATTGATATTTTTTCGAAACCGAGGTGTCAGCCTCCCTACTCACCCTCTTTAGATCCGTCCATGCAAAAAATACAAGAGCAATTAGCATTCTCAAAAGAAATGCAATAGAATCCAATCTTATTTATAAAATATGTAGACAACTATGAGTAAGTAGCTGCAACAATGACCAAAGAAACCCATCATAAGTAATAGATATGTTCTCAGAAGGAATAGCTTTCACCTTTGTACACTCATCAGCACCATTCATCAATCCTCTTCTTATTCAATACCAACCTAAATACATAGAAAACCGAAATAAGGAACTGAATCCATCATTTTAATGACAGTAGTGACCAAACCAGCAATACTTCCCTTCCCCATCGCATCCCTCTTCTTCATCGCCTCTACTATGGATCCACCATAAAAGGTTTGTAAGCGAGTTCCCATCGTCAAACCCATTCAAGTTCCTAATCTTACTCAAAGCACCCTCCTTGTCATAAACCCCTTCTAAGGCATGTACAAACCCCTTCCACCCTTCTCCAACTCCCTCCCTTGCCAAGGCCGGCAACGTCCATGCCACAAGATCTCTCACAAAGCCGATTTCAGAGAACAAAACCTCGGTGATCGGTAGTAATGGCAACAGCTGAATTCCTAGCCTGCATTCTCTCCAGTCAGGTGGAGCAAACCAAAGACCACTGTCCCTCTTATTAGCCCACAAAACACCCACCACTCTATTTGCCTGGGTAAAATCTTCTGCGTACAAAGTGTCTTCCTCCCTCACATGCCACCATGTTTGAGCCGAATGTATCTCCATCGCCGAGAGGGTCGATCCAATGGCAACGAGGTGGGTATCCCCATAAGCCAACCCCATCAATGCAGCCGAATAATAAGCATTCACAGCCTCACTGGTGCTCTCTTGGTTTCTCCCATCTGCAAATTCAGTCAGACCCCCAGCCCAAGAATGCAATTTCCACAGATCAAAACACCTCAAACGGGGATAATTCGAACTCTCTCCCCTGCCCAAGTTCATAAAATCTGCCATAAGAGAATAAGCTCGAGGCCTGTACTTTCTCCCCCAAGCCGGGTCAATCTTTGCAAGCACTGCAATGGCGTAAAGAAAGTAGCCCAGATGATAATGGTGATCATTATAGATTCCAAACCCGAAATCGGCACCAGAATCCAAAGATCCTTGTTTAGTCACAATGCCACCCCACTTCCCATCGTACAAGAAACCATTGGCTTCGAAAGTTCCATCTAACCATGGCTCAATTGTGCCCTTCAGGAACGCCCGGACAGCCGGGATTACATCAAAATAACACAGTTCTTCGGCAATCAAAGCCAACCTTGCCGCTCGAGCGATCAGTTTGCCGTAAAAATAAGACGAGGTTGTTGATATTGTTGCCGAATTGAGAGCATCGACATCTTTGCTTAATGAATCAACGATTTCAGGGTATGATTGTTCTTTGATACCTCTAATTGAATGCCAAGTTACAGAAACAGGGTCAGACTTCAACACCCATGAATCTCCAACGACACCCACGAGATCCCCATCAATGCTTTTGTACTTGAAATCCTCCAAAACAACGATTTCGCAGTCATTACCCGAAAGAAGCCGAAGATGGAGAGGGTGGGCAAGCATGAGCAAATCTCCCCACCCTTTCTTCTCCCACTTGTACTCCACAGAAAACGGTTTAGTAAACACGGCATCACCTGATACCGGATAACAAGAACTGAAACTATCAAGGGTTGCTTCGGATCGAGGGTCAGAATCTGGTAAGATAGCAATCCGGAATATGCCTGAAAACCCACCGGAAGTTATGGAAGAAACGTCATGAGTCAATTGAATTGGTGAGGAAGTATAGAGAAGCCATGTCTGGTTATTGTTGAGCGTGATGGTGTATTTAGTTTGGGAACTATTGGAAGAGAATTGAAGAATGGCGTGAATGGTGGAAATCGAAAGGGAGACGCCGCCGGTGGAGACACAGGTCAAATAAGGGCTTCCCCTGACGAGGAAGAACCGAAGATTGCTAGAAGGAAGATCAAGGGTCACGCTGAGATCGCTGAATGAAGAGATTATGTGGGTTGAGTTCGGGTTCGTGTTGTTTGATGCAGAGATGGTGAGATCGGGGTTGAAAATCTGGTACGTGAAGGCGGAGTTGGAGAAGCGAGATGGGTAGCATAGAGAAAGAGAGGAAAGGGAGGATTTGATGAGATAGGGGTCAATGAATTCGGGTTGATCTCCATTTTTTAGGACGAAGTTCTGGAAGAATGAATTGGTGGGTAAAGGGGATGAGAGGAGGTGGGGGGAGAAGAAGATGGATGGGTCAGGAAGGACTGTGGATCGAGTTTGAGGGAAGAGGAAAGGGCGAGATGGTCGTCTTTGGGATTCTGCTGGCGGCGGCGGCGGCGGCGGCGGCGACATGGCGGGGGATGGAGGAGATTCAGAGAGAGGTGGTGGTGAAGGGCCCGGATGGACTGGGGGATTGTAGGGTTTCCGGGGTTTTTTGAAGCTCTTGGTGATGAAGGTTTTGACTCTTCTCCTGAGTTTCTTCAACATGATGACGCAGGTCAAATCAATTCTATATATATATATATATATATATTTAATGATTAGCAAAATACACGTGGAATTGATATTTGGATGAGTTTGTTGGCATTTTGTAGAAAGAAATGGGGAGGAAATGGAGGGAGCTTTGACTGTTTGTTATGGAGGTCTTCACTGAAAATATATATATATATATATATATATATATATATAGAGAGAGAGAGAGAGAGAGAGAGAGAGAGAGAGAGAGAGAGA
>JAOTRH010000001.1:23301317-23319117 GCA_034768845.1 Heliamphora exappendiculata
AATTAAAGATATTTATTTATAGGAAATGAAATATTAAAATCATCAAAATTAATTAATGAAGCACTTGTGCTAACAGTTTGAATTTGGGAATAACCTTTTTGGCCAGGCACAACTGAGAGAGGTGACATTGCAAGAAGAAAATGCTGCATATGAAAAAGCTATATCCAGTTGTAAGAATAAAATACAGGAGAAGTTACAAGAAGCAGATCTACTTTGGACTAAGTTGCAGGTTAGATATAAAGTCTGTTCCGAAAATAACTTTGTTATGACATGTTATGGTTTACTTGTAATTATCTCTAATTCTCTATCATGGAGAACTTGCATAAACATATATTTGGAAAACTTTTGAAGAAAATCTTCTATGTTCTATACCAATGTGATTACATTTACTGGAATACATAGAAGTGGATACCTGAATAAATTGGGTGTCGCATTATTTCCAGAATTAAAAAAAAAAAAAATCTGGTTGACGTAATAAGCTAATGTGATGAGCAGTTCAACTAAAGGGTTTTTTAGGTTCATTTTTTCCGTATTTGTCTTTTTGTTATTATTCTGAATGGGTCAAAATGTCAAATATGGTTGAATCTACACTTTTAAATACGAAGCAACGTAAAATAAATCAAATTTACCTAAAGCAGAAGAAGAATTAGTAGTAGGTTATCAAACTGAATATTCAGGTATCAAATTTCAAAATGTCAAATGTGATTGAATCTACACTTTCTGTTGTTTAGAAAATGGGTATTGTCCTATGTGTCTATAAAAAAAGAAGAAAACAACCAATTGCTTCACATAGTTGACAGTGCCTTCTGTGATTTACTTTGATTTTGCTTACAATTGCCTTTAGTTCTTTTTGGAATTTGGTTTCTGGTCTTTTTATTGGTTCATTTATATCATCTTTTAGTTTACAAATAATATGCTGAAAATTTTCAAAGCTATGAAGATTCTCATATCAGCAGGTTTGTGTTTCAAGGTGTTTTAGGTCTTTAGGTATACAAGTTGGGTCTTTTTGGAAAATTAGTTATGGGGTGGATAATAAGCCAGATTAATTATGAAGATTAGGTTGGCTCTTTCTATATGAAAAATTCCCTTCAAATATATCTTTCTGATGTTTCTCTTTTTGATCTCTCTTCGAGTCCTCCTTCTTCACTTTTGTTTATAATTGTGGTTTGGGGCATCCATACCAAAGCTCATGGATGGGCTTTTCTTCCCCTGCCATTCTATTAATCTTGAAAGAAAAATTTAGACATAAATAGCATAAAATGGGTTTTGGTACCTTTTCCTCTTGTCCTATTGTTTTGTGAATCTTTATTTTAAAATGTAAGAGGCTTATGGTAGCTGTTTTGTTGTTTTGCACTAAAAAGGGTAAGTTCTTCGTGTTTTGATGTAGCACCTGAGTAGTAGCTACTAACATAATGTATTTAATGTATTTGATACCAAAGCTTGAAGTTGGGTTGAAATCCCCTACTGAATTCACAGAACATGTTGTTCTTGTTAGCTTATATTCATAATGTATTTGATGCAAACAGAGAATTACACCGCCATTAATCAAATAATGGATGGATTGAGAAGAGCAAAAATTGTATTTATATTGTTGGGATGTTTGCAGCAAATAGTCATCTCAGTTCTATAAAGACAACGAGTGACTTTTTCCTCTCAACTCCTAGTTCCATAAACCCCTCACAAAACCAATTGTAGGAAGCTCTATTCTCATTTTCCTACATCGACAACTTAAAACATCAACTCAACAAGCTTTTGTTTCAATTACTTGGAGATGGTGGCTCTGAATTCTCAGCTTCTGCCCATGGAACTGGAGGGTCAGTCAGCATGGAAATAGAGGTTTCTCTTGTATAATATGTTGAATGCCTACATGGGTTCCACTTCCGCCTCCATTTTTTGCTGTTTCAGTGATGTGTTTGTGATTTTATTTGTCGTTGTAATGCCTTAACCTTCATTACTTGTGAAGAATTTCATGTATGAGTTTGATTAGCTTAATATTTGTTTCAATTGGATAAATTAGGAGTTAACTGAACTCTACAAAGAATAATCCCAACTAGGCAAGGATTGCTATGTGAGTCGCTCCGTATTTTGTTTTCCACATTCAACTCTTTCTAAAGCACAGTAGTTTCTTTAATCTAAGACTTCCTTATTGAGGCAAAATAAAGTATAGCCATTACAGGATATGGACTTGACTGAGAAAAATCTGAAGGCTGAGTTGGAAAATGCGCTAGCTGCATTGGATGGCAGGCAATCTGGAAAATCAGTTGAATTGTCAATTGATTCTGAAACTACAGTTGAAGCTCAAGAAGATACAGAAGATTCAATATCTGATTTACTGGACAAGTTAGAGAACATGAAAAAAGAACTGGTCTGTTGTTCATGTCTACCATATGTTCTCCTTTCATTTGTTTTATTCATTCTTTATTCGCTATTTATATTGTTTTATTTGCTGAAAACATTTCATCTTCTTAGTGTTCAATGGAAGAGATGGTTCAAGATTTGGAGAAAAAATGGGCACAGGTCCAAGAGAATTCACTGAAGCAGCCTTCTCCAGGTATTTTACATTGTCCACTTATTTGTGTAATGTTTGGAACTTCCATTTTGTAACTGATAGCAATGAGGTAATCTTTTATTTTAATTTGGTTTTATAACGAGTTCCTTGTTATGTCTTTGACCACAATGTTGCATCAATATGATTATGGGATGTGGATAGGTTGCTAATGAACTTTTGACACGGAAAATATGAGAAAGTTAGGAAAACATGTGGCAAGGAAATGCCAATAAAAGGATGTTATGCTTTCTTGCTGTCATTCTGCTACCTTTCACGCTCCCCTCGATTTATGGTTTTATTATAGTAAACGAAACACCTTTTTTCTGCTAAATAAAAGGATGTTGTGCTCTACTGCTCTCCATTCTCCTACCTTTCACGCTCCTCTCCATTTATGATTTTATTTAAATACTATTATGTCATGTTATAGTAAACGAAACACCTATTCCCGCTGTGGACATTTTTTTGTTCAAATGGTGGTATATTTATGGTTATATATCAACAGCTTAAGATTCTAGACATGTCTGGGACACGGGTAGCATGTGATGAAGTATAACAGAACATTGTCAATGGCATCACTTTTTGACATGGATGTCTCCTCTATGGAGATATCTCAAGATTCTCAAGTACTAAGGTGAACATGTATTATCAATATTCTAATAGTTGAATGATGTGAGAAAGATTAGGAAACTAGAACTAAGAGCAAATAATCTTAAAAAAGATAAAAATAAATAAAATTCTTGAAATTTAGCAGAAGCATAGACAATCTAAATCTTGTTGTCTACCTATCTCATGATGGGATCACAAATAGCCCTTTCATTTGGAATTTTGTATGGAAAATAAAAGAAATAACAGTTTCCCCCATTAGAGCAGGATTATCATATTATAGCATTTTGGTATTATAGCATTCCAAAATTTGGCTTTGGCATTGCCATTTTGACATCAACCATTTCAGATGCTCTGAGGCTGCCTACAAAAGGAATTATGGAGGGTTTTGGTTATGGAAACTTTCTTGGGTCAGGGTTCAGATTTGGCACAATTTGAAGGCTTGAACAATGGCTAAATCAGAGTTTGAGGTAAAGTTGAGGGCTAATTGATAGGGAAAAGGGTTATAATTGATTGTAAGGGCTGAAATAGTTAAGAGATCTTGACTTTTTGTCTTGTAATATGACCCTTACAAAATAAGACTCAAATTGACCATAATCACGTTAATAAAACACTCAAATTGTGCTCCAAGTAAAATTCCACGTTTTCCTCTTTTTTTCTGTCCATGTTCAGCATCAATGGTTGTTCTTCGATTAACATAAGTTTTTTAAAATTTGAAGTTATGTTCTTTAAAATATATTAGAATAAATGTCAAAGGACGACCAATGCGGTTTTAACAAACTAAGTCCGTAATAGACTGGTTAATACTAATTACTAAACTAATCATTGCCAACTTTATTAATCTTCACCATATAGGGTAAATAACTTAAAAAATTAATATTTTCTAATAGAAAATGGGTTCAATAATCTTAGGTGCCTCTGAATGCAGAAAGCATGCATTTTTGTAACTAATTGAAAACATAAATGTGATATCTCATCCCACATTAGTGGGAGATGAGAAATAGATTTCATATATGAATTTATCAAATTTATATGTTATTATTATTTTTTAAACTCGATATATAATGAAATATTTGGTAATTACAACTAAGTTGACTTTAAACATCTTGAGCCATATCATTAGATTTTTCATCCAATTTACCGGGTTAGCAGTCTAATTGGGTCATTACAAATGGTATCAAAGTTAACTCTGGTCTTGTAGCAGATTTTGTGACTGTGTATTTAGAAGATTAGAGGTTTCGAAAAAAAGTAGACTATTACACCCCAACTTGGAGGGTAACATGATGACTGCTAGATGGGACTCACGCATAGAATATAATTATTAAATCTATATAATTATTAAGTTTCAAATACTATAATTATTAAATCTATAAACAAATACAATGCCGGCCAGTAGTCAAACTTAACTTATTTTAACATTTTATAGATTAAGGAAGCATATATGTACATTACATCTCATGGATATAAACATCTACAAGGTATAGCATCACACATCATAAATTTACATATGGCCAATTGTTTCACACTGTACAACGTTTACAAACCTAATTCTAAAACTAGAAAATTCTATAATAGACACCTAGACTCAACAAGCTCTATATCACTTGGAAAAGGTGAAAAGAAAGGCTGTGGAGGTGTGAACTATCAATACGCTTAGTTGATATACAAACTCAAGATAAAGAAGAAAAAGATGCAATAAACAGCTCAGTGTCACATTTACTGATATTTCCATCTCATAGATTAGTTGTATGAAGTATACATGCTATGCCTTGTGCATGTCATAATGCATCTTATGAGCACCTTGGGCTCTCAATTCATCGACAATTTTTGTGGGAATTAACTCTTCTTGCCTGGATTCATTTGCTTTAACACTTTGGATTGATGTTAACCAATCTTGTTTAATGGTATAGGCACCTTGGGCCAAAATTCATATGTTATGTCATGAAATAGGCTAATGAATTTATTTATGAAATGAGCCTCAATAATCAATCACATCTTATTCGCATCCTATTGTGAATAACATAACTCATGATATAAAAGAAATATAGCAATGAATCCCCAATAACCATAAAGCAAGAGCTCTCAATTTTGAATATAAAGCTAAATAATACAATAACTTTAATATAATGTATTGCACCACATATAGCTTAATGTTCTTATAAGACGAGAATGTACACACACCTCAACTTAAAAAAATGAACACAAGACATGATGGTGATTCATGAGTAATAGCCTTTGGGTCCATCACATCACAATTGAAATACACTAGTGAGCATATGTATACAATTATTCACGGTTATGCATTAAAATGTTGCGTCTCTAAAAAGGTCTCAAGTTCATACATTTTAGATGTTAAAAGCAAAAACTCATAAAATTGTGCTCAATGCTCGCTCAACTGGCTGTTAAGTGTCGAAAAATTTAAAAAGTTACGCTTGACATTCATATGACTAACGGTTGAGTGAAAAAATCCAAATAATTGCTCAACACCCCTCAATTGTAGAAGTCAAGACAACTTCGGGCTACCAACTTCAACATGACTTTTCTCCCTTGTTCAAACTCATATTTGGGAAAACTGTCCCCAAATTGAAGCACTTGAAGTCTAGTTTTTAAGGATTTCAGTCTCAACTCCAATTTCTATAACTAAATACATTAAAATTCTTCCAAATCATACTAAACTCGAGATTTTTCAATATTCAACTTGAAGACTCAAACCTAGAGACATTTTTCTACTACTTTTGTTTGCTTTACACTTCTTAATGATGATATACAAGACTTTAGCATTAGCTATATTCATTTTCAACCATTCACATATAAAATCTCAAACTCAAGACATGGAAGTCATAAACATATAAAAGAAGTAATATTTGTAACATAAAATGGATTTTCTTACCTCAAACAAGTCTTCACAACTTTTTCTTAATTTTTTTTCATCTTCTTCTTCCTTCTCTTCTCTTCTTTCTTTTCTCTCCTCTGTCTTCTTAGACACTTTTGCTAGCAAAATGTGCAGAGACAGGCTTATCTCTACATTTCAAATCCAACTCATGCATACAAGCATAAGGTGAAAGGCTCTTATCAACGCGAATCCCTAACATGCACAAGGTGCAATTCTAACTCTCTAGTGACTTTGCTAACTCTTAATCATCTTGATTAAGCTAATTTAATGATCATTGGGTTCAATAGTCGTGTTACGCTACAAGGTGACACATGGCACAAGTGATGACTTACCAAACGTTTTACCAAATTATATTTTACTCCGCTTCTTAAACAAATCAATGACAATTAATCCCCTAATCAACTTTCTTAAAAATCACTCTAATAACCCCAAATTCGAAAAATTATTGCATTCACATCACATACTCAGCATTCACATACTCAACTTGAAGTTGAATTATTTTCATTATTTACTTAATGAGGGTATCACAAATGCTCTGGGGTAGTATTTGTACCCATTTGTGGGTTGCTCTGTATTTCCTTGTGGGCTGTTATCTCACATCGCTATTTAGGAAAAGAACTTGGGTAATGCGCTGAGGACGTCTCTTTCTTTGAGTGAAGGATACTATTAAATAAATCCCATTCCACATTAGTAAGAGATGAGAATAAGAGTGTTATATAATGAAAAATGTGGACTATTACTAGTTAGGGGAGAGCAAAAAATCAATAGGCCGCACGTACCCGACCCAACCCAAAACTTTGATACTGAGTTTGTTTTGGCATGAGTTGCGTTCAGAAGCAGGACTAGACTGCAATTTAGAAATCGAGGTTCGGTCGGCAACGGGTGAAGGTGAAGAAATCCCTTCAGCCTGTCCAACCGATAAAGACACCCCAAACAAAATGTTGTCTCCAGGTGGCGCGCTTTGATTGGGTAATGATATTGTTTGCTTCACGTAGTTCCCCAGTGCCTCTCGTTTACTTCAAGTGGCACTAGTGCCTCCCGTTTGCTTCACCCGCTGACCCGCCCGCACCTGCCCGCCAACCCGATTTTATGCCTTTGGACAGTTCTGCAATTTTTGAAAATGGATGGCAAACTAAGTAACTCGATAGTTTCAGTTTAGACGCAGTCTGAAGTTCGACCCGGCCCGGCCCGGCCCGTGCTCTCCCTTGTTTCTAGTAATTTGGATTTAACCATTTTGAGCCATTTCGTTCAAGTTACTGCTCCAGTAATTTACTTGGATCATTATGATAAGCATTCAAAAGAGAAAGGGTGCACTCAAGTTTGTTTGTTTGCTTTTCTAAACTCATTTCCTCTACAGCTTTGAAAAAGCAGTGCTACAATTCACTTCTAAGTGTGCTTTTGGAAAAATCAGTTCCCTACTTTTGATTGGCATTTGACACTTCAATAAGTTTTGTTTTATTGCTTTTTTTTCATTGACAATCTGCTGACATGTAGAAAAATTATTTTAATGTGGGAAGCTTGGACCCCTTGCTTGCTGCTTGATGTAGTGAAATAGAATTATGAAAAGCTATTCACACTATATGACAGATAATTACATTGCAAGGTTCTGTTGTTATAGCTGTTCTAACTTCCAACTTGATGCAATTTCTTCAGCTCAAAGAGAGAAAATATTGGATAAACAGCTACACAACCTAATTGAACAACTAGCCACAAAGCAGGTGTGATTTTGTGAAACTTGATACTGAATCTTTTGTTGATGTGACTTTGAGAGGCGAAACATTTTATTTTATTCTGTCTTTAATCCTTCACTATAGGCCCAAGCAGAGGGCCTGGTCAGTGAAATCCATCTGAAGGAGATGGAGCTAGAAAGGTTAAATGGGCTGTGGAAAAGGCTTGAAACCCGCACAGTGGAGGTAAATGCAGCCAGGAATCGGTTGGTAAGAAGCAACTCTGAGAAGGGATCTCTGTCCTCTGATTACATTGTCGACCCTCATCACAGGCCTCCCTATCACATGGGTGGCCGAACTGAGAACCAACAGAGGCTCATGCTACTCAGGTCGGCTTTTGTGCTCTACATTTTTGCTCTGCATATATTGGTCTTCATCAAGATCTCATTCTAAAGAATGTACTGGTTTGCAAAATATTGTAATATTTCTTCACCTGTTGAACCTGATTTTATAAATTTTTTTGAATCTATTGCACTCCAGGCTGTACAGAAACAGGTCTCTTATATAGATAATGAAACACATTACGATTTATGGTTCTTCTAACTGTTAGATGAGTTGTTGCTTAATTTTGTATGTTTCCCATACATGAAATAAATTTCTAGCCTTAGATGAGTTGTTGCTTCATTTTGTATGCCTCCCATACATGAAATACATTTCTAACCTTAGGACAAGAGTAGTCAGTAGGGCACAGAACAAAGTGCACAAAAGAAGAATAATATTAATTGCAAGTTGTGGCAATGTATGGAAGTCTGGCGATTAAATTTCAGCAGCATTTGTGGACTTGTGTTGAAACTCAACAGTTTTGGTTGGGGACTACCAAGCTGCTAGCTTAATCTAGTGTCCTAACTCTTAACGATTTTTTTCATTGTTGAATCATTGTTGTGACCATAAGATAGAAGTTTTCATCTTGAGGTTTCTGACCCTTATTTTGGATTTTGTAGCAGCTAATTCTCAAATCCCATCTATGTTGTCTTTTTGGGAGGAACTCCATCCATCCAGTTCTGAAAGTACAATTTTAATTGTTTTAACCTTTAGTACTATTTAAGCCAAACAACGTTATTGTTTGACTTTTGTACCCATCAGTTGCTATAAGACGATGAAAAACATGTTTTAGATCTGACTAGGAAGTCATTAATGGGTACCTGAGAAAAATCAATTTGTATGTTGTAGTTATGCCATACTCTAGGTGCAATTATTGATGAGTGCACATAAGAAATGCACATGGAATGGAACTTTACCATGATAAAAAAATATTGAGTATTTATTCCATACTTCAAAGGCGAAGCTTACTGTTTCTCATAAATTTTACAAACAGGTAACATGGTCCTCAAGACTTTTTTAACTGAACCTGCAGCTACTTGTAGTGAGTTGTATGCATGTGTAAAAGATGAACAGCCTTGAAGACCTTCTAAAAAATAGCCTATGAAAGCAGTATACCCAACCAATATGAGCGTGTCCAATATTGGCCATTCCCATAAAAGCAACTTTCCCTGGAAAACATGGGGGCCTTGGTTTCGTGGCATTCCTTCCTTGTTAACATGTTAGTTGCATTCATCATTCGGAATATAATCTTCACCTATATTAACTAGACCCTCCTCGGAGAAACACAGCATGAAGGTGCTTAAGCTCGTCAATATCTCATAAAATCATATCTGACTGTACTCATGGGCCTTGAGACCCAGTCTTAATCCAATTGCAAGAATCTGGGCATACCCTCCACATAAGTTGTATCACAACCTCTATGTTTATCTTCTCTAGGACCCATAAGCTAAGTCAACTTCTGTTTTGATGGCATACTTCATCTGAAAGGCAAAGCTAAATTATTCCTAACTACATAAATTAGGATCTTGCTATTGTCTATTTTATTGGTACTGATGATTGTGAATCATTACCATTTCTTTATTTGTGCTATGTAGAACCCTGCCTGTAAGCTAAGTTCATTTTTTCTGTTTTGATCGCATACTTCACGTGAAAGGTCATCCCTAAACTATTCGTACTACATTGGCTATATGGATCTTGCTATCCTCTAAAATGACTATCTCATTTGCACTGGCAATCACCAAGCATTATGCATTTGTTTCTCTTTCTCTGTAAACGTCTTCTAATGTATTCCCCTGCGGCATACTTACATCCCAAATGTCAAAGATAAATTATTCATTCTTACATCATTTTTATGATCTTGCTATCCTCAAAATTAATCATTTGTAGGATGATTCTGAAGCATTTATGCATTTCTTTATTCTTGCTCTGAGGTCTAAACCTTGTCGATGTATCATTTGATAATCGACACTCTCCTTTGAAATACTAAATCTGCAAACTTAGGTGCTGAATCATTTTTATTTTCACTAGCCAATCCTCCTTCCAAGTGTAATTAGTTGTGCTGTTCAGGCTGTCTTTTTCTGCTTTAACATATATTTGGCGCCTTATGCCAGCTTTATTAATGCTCAATAAGAACCATGCTGACTACTACATGGAATGTTTACTTCTGGATTTTATCCTTTGGAACAATGATTTCAGTCATCTGATCAAATCATGCATTTGAAATAGAAATTATAGAGTATAATCAACAGATGTAAAGCTATGCAGCATTCTCATGAAAATGAATGGACGTTTCTTGTACAGAAATTTGCTTTCACCGAGTAGAAAGGGCCAAATTTATACATGTGAATCATATACTGTCTTATTACTTTCTTTATTTTTCTTTCCTTCCTTAAAAGAAAACTACATTCACGTATTGACCGTGCAAATGTACTTAAAATCCACTAAAACAGTAGTTACATTTTTATAATTTAGAAAACTAGGGACTAATCTGACGGGGTATTCTAATTATGGAAATTTTTTACAGCTTTCCGCCAATGGTTCCTTGTTCTTCCATCTTCAACATTTGAAGCAAAAGTTCATTCCATGTGTCAACGGGGCCTGGCATGCACCAATGGACACAGTCAGCTATGGTCTGATTCTCATGTGGCCAGTGCCCATAATGATTGGGGTGACCATCTGGCCTCATTGCCATTGCTTCTGTAGTATCTAGCATCCTAAATTTCAAGCCTCTTTTTCTCCCTTGCTTTGCTGCTGCCCTTAGCTCCTCCACTTGAGTTAAGTAGATTTCCAAATTATGCCCATCTAGTTTCACTTCTTCTTTTGTGAAGGGCCTTGTTCTCACACAATTCGCACCTTTATTCCAATCTCCATTCTCATAGTGTGCAGGTGAGAATGTCCTCAAAATTGTCAGCCCTTTAAAATTCTGATGACTCAGAATGGTTCTGAAGGCAGTACGGAAGGCCATCCTGTATCCATAGTACCCAGTCAGGTCTCTGATGTTCCTTCTATGGCAGATATGACACCCAACAACCTTACCATTTTCATAATACATGAATGGTCTAAAGAACCATTGACCCGCTGAGATAATCACAATATCTACATTTTCAATCTGAGTTGCCCAGGCTTCATCAGCCTCATCTAAGTAGAGGTTCATGAGGCTGCTGAGGGAATAACCATTGGGGTCAGCATCACGGGCTCTAACCAATAGTGGAGACCAAAATGCTGCTATGGTGAAGTTATAATCAGTGTAAAGCCAGCGTATGAATTTTGTATCTTGCACGTAAGAAACATCTACTGGATAGGGTGCCTGAAAAATAGAGAATTGAGTTTAGCTGGGCAACAGGAATCATAATATATAAGCACCTTCCAATCAATGTGAGGCACACCTCTACTACATTCTGTGTATTTTTTAATCTACTATCAGCCATGCAGTTTCACTATGGTCATGCCAGCCCTTGAAATGTTCAAATAAAAACATGGGATTTCGTTGGCTTCTCTTGATGTCCTAAGATCTTCTTAACAATTGATGGGTTCTATTTGTATATCCTTTGCATTAAGATTTCATTTTGTCTGGTTCTTGCCTATAGTTAATTTTAATAAAATCTTTTGGACAATGACAATTATTTGAACATGCTACAATGAAAAGTGAATTGCATTGTTCTTGTGGGATCGAAATGCGTTGTTGTTCACTAGGTCCACCACATAGGTCATGCGACGTGGTTTGCCTGGCAAGATTTAGTGCTCATCTGCTGAATACTACTTACAATGTGGATCCAAACATTACCTCGTATTGGCTTCCTGCATTTCCACCCCCAACATCAGCAATTCATATACATAATTAGTGTTGTCATATACTTACTTTAGTCACCCATAGGTGCTCCTCCCAAACTTGCTGTAAGAGGGGAGCTTTTGCACTAGGAACGACCTTTATATGATTACTTTCGTCTACTGTAATACTTTGGTTCTTATTTAACATTTCTTGCTATGATTTATATTGATTTTTCTCCCCTTCCAATTCATGATAGGAACATATTGGTGTAAATGGATCTGTAATGAACCGATCATTTACGGTATGTTCTTGTGTGACATAGCAACTGCATAATATCCATAACTGAAAAAGGGTTGTATATACATGTAAGCATGTTTAAATCATTTGACTAGGGCACATATATGAGAAAATGAGAAGGTACTTTCAGTTTAAATTTTCTGCAACTGTGCTCCCTCCTCACATACTCTCGTAGACGTGCTGCACACTTGCACATTCGCCCCCGGGGGGGGGGGGTGAGTTCTTTCACACACACCGACACTATTCACTATCAATCTCCACTTGAATACCAAACAAGCATTTCATGCATGCTATAATGAGTTATTGAGCTCATGAGCACTTACACTAGCCAAGAGGCATGTCAATGACTGCATTTGGTTTCTTCCCAATGAATCCCCAACAAAGGCCAAAGTCTTCCCTCTGAGAAGCTCCAAGAACTGATCTGCATCAAAGAGAGGTAGGTCACATTCATCTGGTTTCCACCTCCATTTCATGAACTCAGTGTCAGGTCTCCCGAACTTCATACAGTTTTGTCGATCATCGATCGCACATTTCGTTTCATTTGTGTAATATGGTCCCTTAGGATTCGGAACCCAGTTTCCGCTGAATATGTCACACTTGTAGTCTAAGGTGACTCTTGTTGAATTAGTGGATGTATTCTGGGTAGATTTCAAATTCGGGGACAAATTGTTTTTCCGAAAGAGGGGGACAGAATCATTAATCTCTAATGACTGCAGAATAGAAGTTGAGTTGTTGTACAGATAGAGAGGGATTGCGGTGAGAAGAATTAAGGTAAGGATTCGTAGGACAAGCTTTCTGGTGCTGTTGAGGATTGTGCTCTTCACCCTGGGAAGCTCAATGGTATTGGTCTTCATCTGAGAATAATACAAGAAGAAACCTTGCTTTTGGGCTATATATAGGTTTTTACTAATGCTTGGATCAATTTATATTGCTGAATTCTGGAATGGCATTTGTGAAATGTCATCTTTAAGTGGGAACAAAATCAATGCTTTTGCAATTAAATGCTCTTGGTTCTTTCTTCCATGGTTAATTTAAGTGGACAGCTAATCAATGCCATCATGATGCCTCATTAAAGGCAAACTTGGTACTCATCTTCCTTTCCCACTTCTTAAAAATTTATTTGTGTGTGTTCTTGGGTTTTTCAAAGATTTAAGAAAAATGACAAAAAATAATTCATAGAGTCGAACCCAATTAATTGGAATAAGAGGCTTAGTTTAGTTTGGTAGGCAAAAATCTACCAATGCCTATAAATATGTCATGCTTGTAGATGCAGTAGCAATCTTTATAGTATTTGTGGTTACTTGATATATCAATCATTACATTTGAAATACTCTGAAGATTTGATATACTGAATTGGTTTCATTTTGTTTGGTACAATCAGTCATTTTGCTGTCAAATTGAGATATTTCTTATATTTTGATAGGACCTGATAGTTTATGCAATATTTTAGAAATGGGTAAAATACACCATCCTTGTGGTTTAATTTAATGACATTAGTACCTTTGATTTGTTAGAAATTATTGTCTCACCTAGGTTTAAGAATTTTTGATTCTGTTAACCTTTAATTAATGACTCTGTTAACCTCTAATTAATAGCAAGGTGGTAATTATAATCTAATTTTGTGCTATAATAATTTTTAAAAGAAAAAATTCTAATATCATCCAACCAAAGTTAGAGGCAAAACTTGCATTCGAGTTGACGTCCAGATCAGGTGGGATTTTCTCATCACAGGGATTTTCTCATCATCCAACCAAAGTTACAGACCACATGATTGAAAGTTGGATTAATGCATAAGAAAGAAGGTTCTTTTGATGCAGTGAATTATGATGGAAGTGTTCTCATCTAATCATTACACAATATTTTTCAGCCAGTTTTTTATTATTTATTTATTTTATCAATAATATTAGAAATACTAAATTATTTTATCAAATTTATTAGCCAATTGTTCGTGCCTATTTGATATCAAGATTAATTCTGAACAACAATTAACAACAAAATATTAAAAAATTTACTTTTTAAAAATATTAACAAATTTCATGAAATACTTTATAAAAATGTCCTTAAAAAATCAATTATGTCAAAAATCAAAATATGAACTTCGATTAATATATTAAAGTTTAATTATTTATTCTATAAAAAGTCAAATATTTTTTACAGATTAAATCATAATATTCACCGCATGCTCACTCTCGACCTTTCTCCGCATTTGAGTATTAAAATAGAAACAAAATGTATGAATATATAGAAAATACAAATACATACATAGATCAATTCAAAAGGAAGAAAAAGAAAAAAAACTCAAAAAAAAAAAAAAGACTCACAAAATCGAGATCAAACTTGATAATTCGTAGAATTTATTTTTTCAAAATAGATATATTCAAATCTTAGAACTCAACCGTAGAGTTATGGACATATAAAAAATATAAAGAGCTTAACTAATCTAGTTGTGAATATGATGCGTTGGTGTTGACAACGGCGTAATGCAGTGATAGCAACATTACAGCGACAGCGTGACTGCGTTGCAACAGCGGTGACATGAGAACAACAACATAGCAAAAAATGCGGTAAAACAGTGGAGGCGTTGTTGCAGTTGCGGCGACGTAATAGAAATTATACTCTTTAGGGTTTAGAGAAATTTTGATATAAAAAAAAAAATAAGAGAGAGTTTTTAAGACTTTGAAAGAGTTTTAAGGGATTTGGCAATGGTGAGTATTTTGAAAAACATTTGCAAGCTGAAAATAAACGAAAAATTCATTTGACAAATAAAAATTTTAATCATTAAAACATAGTTTGTATTTATACATTTTAAAAACACTTAACTATTTTATTATATAAATATTTTAAATAATATGATACAATTATAACCATAAAATTTAAATAAAATTTATGTAGAACCGTTTATATTAATAGTTGTGATTGGGACACACCTTTTGTAATATTAATTTAATAAAATAAATTTTAGCATTATTGTTTCTTTTTAATTTGTAGTTACTGCATGCACAATCATGTAGGGCCACGTCCTGCGGCCGTTTCCCACGTGTCCCAGGATGGGAGGTGGTTGGGAGGTTTCAAGTGTGGCGTAGCTTGGTGGCAAAGTAGCTAATGATTACAATATGCTTTGCCACCTCTCCTGTTTTAAAGCTTACTTTATCGGTTTGCTTCGTCACTTTCCATCTTAAATATGAGATGGGCTTCAAAAGGCATGATTTAAGATTTTTAGTTTTTTTAATTTTAATTTTTAGTTTTATTTCTTTATTATTAGGAAGGTAAAAAAGCACTTAACATTTTTGATAAAACGAAATAGACAGAGGAAAATACTAATAGAAACAAAGAAAACCTGCATGTCGCGACGATAAAATGTAGTTTTTACGCAGTTGGGGATTATTGTTTCTTTTGCCCTGTTTGGCCTAAATTTCAAGAATTTTATTTATTTTTGTTTTTTTTTTATTTTTTTATTTTTTGATTAAATTTTTTATTTTTTTGAATCGTCTCGATAAGATAAACTCAAAACGTTACCAAAAATAAAAATAAATAACATAAAATTTGACTTATTGGCTTATTTTATCTTATTTTTTGTTTTTTTTATTTTTTTATATTTTGATTAGAAATCTTGTTTTTACGGCTCGTCTCGATGAAAGAAATTTAAAAATATAATAATTTAACAAAATAATTTAAAAAATTATTAAAAATAAACAACATTAAATAAATAAATAAGCAATTATTCCAAACAGTCCAATGTACCGCTAAAGATCGTTATGAAGTATATAGTTTCGAACCATGTAATAATATTTTGATAATAATAGAGTATTTGGTAAAGTTACTATTAGTAATTTTTAATCTTCTGCTAATAATTTTAACCATAACTTATAAATTTTTTTAAATACTAACAATTTTTGTTATAATTTATAATAATTTTTTTAATTTTCGCTACAAGATATAATTTTTATCAAACACTCACAACTATTACTACAATTTATAAGCTATTAATTTTAATAATATCAAACACTACCTAAAAATTGAACCCAAGCTAAAAAAAAAAGAAAAAGAAAAAGAACAAAAAGATTATGATTGTCCAAGGAAGCCATATATAGCATTGTCATCAATTTAACATGATGCTTTCCATTTGGAAATTTCCAAACAAATTAATTATTTAATTTTTTTAAATATTATTTTAAATTTTTTTAAATTTATCTTGTCAAGACAAAATAAAAATAATTCCCAAACGGAGAAGTGGTATGCTTTTACAACTGTCCTAGATTGTGGGTCTCTAGAAGATCCAATGATCAATTGTGGAACAATGTTGGGACAAAACTGTAAGGAAAAAAAAAACTCATAGAACTATTGATTTAATGTCTATTAAATACTTAAATTTTAATTTTATCAATAATTTTATTAATTGAGTATTTAAATAATTCAATTTCGATTAATTAACACTAGCATCACATGCTTTTAAGAAGTCAATTAACTGAATTAAAAAAATATAGAATTTTATTTATTTTTGGCGGCGATCGAAAACGATTTGTTTAGATATATACATAGTAAATAAAATTAAAAATTTAAGTGTTTAATAAATTGTGTGTCAATAATTCAAGTGTTTTAAAAATAATGTTCAAAGGAAATTCATGCTGTTAATCCTTTGTTGGAAAAGTCCCTCAGATTAAGTTTCTGTTTGACTTAGTTTTTTTTGAAAATTTTTTACTTAAATTTTTTTTTAAAAACTTATTTATTTGACTTTTCATTATAATTAATTAGTTTTTTTTCACATTTTTTCATAATTATTTTTATTTTTTTTAAAAAACTAAAAAAGTAAAAATTATACAAAAAAAAAAAACAAATTAAATTTATCTTTCTTAAAATTTAAATTTATTATAATTCTTTTTTCTTAATCTCTAAAATTACACTAACCTAACGTCATTAAGAAAAAATAAATTTTTACCTTTTTATCCTTTACAGCCTTCTTTCCCTTCTTTCTTTACCCTTCTTCTTTCTTTACCCTAATTCTTCAGTAAGTTCAAAAATCAACCCCCAAACCCAAAAATTCATCAGCACTCTTAGCATCCATCCTTTCCAAAACAAAATACCCCAACGAATCTATCGATTCAATCAAGTTGTCTCTACACAAGAACTCATTGCTGCAAATCGAAGATGGGAGCAGCTGATGAGTTGACAGAGCAGCACGCAGATGAGTTTGTTCTGCAAAAATCTGAAACTAAATTTTTTAATTTTCTTTTGAAGAAAATTAATTCAATACTTGGGAGTTTGGTAGGTGCTGTAAGTGATTGTGGTGGCAGTGGAAATATTATTCTTCATTTGTGGAAAATTAGGGTTTGCAGAGAAAGAAAAAGAGGAAAAAATTTGAGAAGCAAAGGAGGTGGTTGGCAACTGTAGAGGCGGCGGGCTGAGTCGGAGTGGCGGTGGCCGAAAGAGGAGGAAGAGAGGACCGTGCTGGTGAAAGAGAGGGCGGCGAAGTAGAGGTGCGGGCTAAGTCGCCGGTGAATGCAGAAGCTTTGGAACTACTCAACTAGGAAGTTCTTGAAATTTATACAGGTCATGCGAATCGAGTCAGATGCGTTAGGATTGAAAATTTATACGGGTCATGTGAAAATTTATATATATATATATATAACCTTCAAATTAATCAG
>JAOTRH010000001.1:23332144-23367250 GCA_034768845.1 Heliamphora exappendiculata
CCTGCCCCCCCCCCCCCCCCCCCCCCCGAACTTGACAACTTTTTGTCTCTGCAGTCTATTCTCTGGGTCGCCCTCCATATGGCAAGGAAGGAAGTCTCTCATCAGCAGGCTGAGAAGAAGCTGAAGGCTGCTGGTCAGACCATACGGAACCTGAGGACGGAGGTAGAGAGCCTGAAGGCTGACCAGATGAGATTATCCATCATCGAGGCTGATCTGGGGAGAGCGAGGTCCTTGTCTGAAAGCCTCCTGAAGGTCAAAAACGAGATGTCGAATGAGATGGAGAAGCTTCAAGGAAGGATACTCGTGCTGGAGTTACAGTTGGCTGATCAGCAGGCGAAATACGAATCCCCGGAAGCTTCTGCCAATGCTGACCGCGCAGCCATTGTAGATCAGTTCAAGAAATCGGAGGAATTCTCTCAATTGATTTCTGACCAAATGAATTCCCTCGACGTGAGGGTCATGTTTGCAGAACATTGGGAGGCTGGCTTTGAAGTAAGCCATTCAGGCAGCAGGCCAGCAGCTTATACCCTGATCTGGACTTCGCCCTGGTCAAGGCTTATGAAGATGATGCTTCCTTGGCTCCTATCCCCTCTCCCGCTGGAGAAGTTGAAGATGAAGCCCAATCCAATCCTCCTCAGTCAACCCCCTGATCTTCTATCAATCTCCCACTACTCCTTTTTGAAAACATTTTAGTTGTTGTTTTAGTTTTGAGATACATTTAATAGTTTGGATGAAATCTTTCTTGGATTTGTGGTTGTTTTAACAAAAAACTCAATTTGTTTGGATGGATGATTGTTTTGATGAAATACATGTTTGGTTGTTTTGTTTGGATGGATGATTGTTTTGACGGAGCAGTAGACAAATTGGCATTCACTTGAACAAAGTTGTAGAAATTATAACAGCAGCAAATTTAACATCAGCAAAGTCCTCTAGAAAAGCAATGGGAAACAATGTGTGATTGCTAATAAGCTTATAACGTGATATCAAACAGAGTACTAGCAAACTCTAGCGTAATATCCATTGAAGTATCTTCTGGATGCATATACAAGAGACACCTTAACCACTACTGAAATTCTTGTAGATATCCATAATGCACTGACACGCTGACAATTAATGGGATAGCTATTTCCATGCCCAAAGATATTTCAACACCAGAGCCTCAATCAAATATGTGGGTCCCACACATAAGTGAGAAGACACTGAAAATAGCAGCTAATTGGATTTCATGTTCCCAAATAAAAATATTATGATAAATATTCTCAATGTAGTTGCTAGCTATGGAAAACAGAAATAACTGTCAACAACAATAAATTATGGGCTATTGTATAAAAGCATAACAAATTTAACATATAAAGTAAGCCAACAACTTACTACCAAAAAAATGGAAGAAAAAAAATGGAAGCCAACAACTTTTTCAACTCAGACAGTAACTTCATAAAGTTCAACAAGCAATCATCATCTTGCTTAGTTTTCCAAAATATGAAGTTCCAAAGAGCACATAAATGAAACACGAGTAACCAGAGGTTTAAAAGCTGCAAACAAGCGAATAAGAAAAGAATATACCATCAGGTCAGCCCAGCTCTGGATGCATGAGAAACAAAACCGATGTCCACATGGCAAAACCCCCCTTGTTGAACTGAAATTTGTCCAACATATAACACACGATAAATCTATCGAAGGAGGCAATCTGGATATATGTTCAATCCCATCTAAATTTCCATTGTCAGTAGAACGCAGGTCGTGTAAATTTCTTCCCATGGTAGCTGTTGCATCCTCACTTTGTAAATTTGAATCTCTGAGAGTACGAACGTCATTCAAATCTTCAACGTCTTCCAGAACTTCATTTCTATTTCCTCCACCATCATACAACCTGTCATCAGATGCTTCCCTGATTCTCAGCCGCTTCTTATCCCTCATAGCATTATTATATTGTTGGCCAACTCTGCTTGGGCTGCTTTCTTGCTCAGAATCTGAAGGAACAAACTGCATGACATTCTTTTTCACCAGCCTAGAACCTTTGCGAGGACGCTCAGCTGAAGGAGTTTGTCTCCTTTCATATCTCGCCAATAGCATAGATGAAGAAGGACTAGGTCCATCATTCTATTCCAGGAACCACAAAGAAAAATAAAATTGTTGAACATAAATTTACAGCACCAAGTAGTAACTTGCAAGCCATAGATTCTATAGGGCTAAGATGACAGGGCAAAACTTTACACCAATACATGGCCTATATGCAGATGCACATGACTCTAAAACAAATGCCTATTGCATATTCTGCATAAGCAAGGAAGTGCCCAAGTAACAACAATAGCAACTCACATATTTTGGAGAATGCTGGTATTTATTCTTGCTAACCTAAGCTTCCAATCAAATTATCGACATTAACATCTTCATTTACACAGCTTTGACATTTGTTTCTAGGTCTCAAATATATGATCCACAAATGTGTTTCTTGAGGCTGCCCAGCAGAAAAGATTCCATAAATATGCAACCAGCATATACTAAAAGGTTTTTAAAGGGAAAAAACACTCTTAAGATAATAAGGTGCCTTGAAACACAGGTACCTTAAAAATGTCGCCGAGTATGGCTCCGGTGTGCAAAATACATAACAAAAAAGGTACCAAGTTCTGTTCCTATTTAAGTTTGATAGCCGGGTAGAGCATCAGTACATTTTGGGTATATTATGGATACGTGAATGGGTATCTTGTAATTTTGCTAAGTTTTTAATACTTAAAAGCACGGGAGTAGATAATATGTTGTCTCTTTTGATATAAAGATAAGTTTTAAGATTACAAAACAAAAGTGCGATACTTTTATTTAACCAAAAAGCTAGAACCATTCCCCCTAGGGTTGCCGACTAATGAAACCCCCCTTACCAATGAACGAAGGTCATAGCAATCGTTAAAGGTTTCCAAAAGTTCACCCCAACAAGTGTTGAAGCCAGTTGTTGTCCACATCAACAACAATGAATGCATTCCCCCTAGTGTTGGTTTTCTTGAAATTGCAAATCTTTCACTCGATAAACTAGAGGTGAAAATTGTATTGTTAAGAGATAAAGTTCATGAGAATCATTAACTTCTATGATTTTTTATTTATGCTTTGCTTGTTTTTGTTTGTGGCTTCTATATTGAAGGTGTTAGTGGTTTATCGTTAGATCAATAATGCCAATCCCTCTTTTTATGCTACTCTTATGTCAATATTTTTGGTGATCAAGCATCTATTACTTTTTTCTCTTGATTGCTAGAAGTAATTTAATTTGACACACACACACACACACACACACACACACACACATATATATATATATATATATATATATATATATTGTAATACTTAAAACATACCAAAAAAACATAAAAATTTTACAACATACCCCCAAAAAAAACTAAGAAATTTACCATTATACCCCAAACAATACTCGGATTTATTTTTAAGGCTTATCGTACCGCCATACTCGTACTGTACCATACCCAAACTGCATACCTGTACCTATGCTTCATGGGTAAGACACTATTTTCGGGTAAATTACTTCCCATCATATCTTCTAACAACAACGCATGTGGCATGCTCAATGGCCTTTAAACTTGCTAAGGTCTTTTAGAGACCCAACACTATAATATTATAATAGAAAAACAGTGAAATTTGGTGAAACCTTTCTATCAAAGTTTGTCACTTTTTTATTTTTTACACACCAAAGATAGCTAAAATGTCAAATTTTGTTCTCTTTTGTTCTTTTTAAGGAAGGTTACATATGTAATTTTAAAAACTCGACGTGATAACTGAATGACCTCCTGCTTTTCCACCAAGTATTACTGCTATCAATCTCTCAACTTGACTCAGAATGATACAACATGGGATAAAATACAGAGAGAGAGATTCTTCTTTTTTCTCTTCCCTCTCCAAATATTAAAAATAGAGAGAAAAGAAAATATAATGTGTTCTATACTTTGTTCCTTATATGTTTAGTATTAAGCGTGTTTATGTTGTAGAGAGATTAAGAATTTTAGAGAGATAATCCCCTTCATGTGTTTTATCAATATGATTGTTTGCTCAATAAGAGAGCTCAAACGGTAAATTTTCTCATCTTCATCTCAGCAAGTGATATCATAGAACATATGAAATTAGATTGTATGTACTACTATATACATGTATATATACAGTACAATTTGTTTATTCCCATCCTCTAACTTCTTGAGTTTCTTTCTTCTCTAGTCCACGGTAAGATGCCTGATATTCGTGTATTCTTATATGGGGCAAAGTGTGTTAAAATAATGTATTAAAAGTTTACGACCAATTTCTTCAACTTTAGATTAGGTGGATTTGAATATATGTCATCTTTTTATGTCCTTAAATATTCGTTATCTATGATTTTAATGCCCTATCTCCATTCTTCTTAGTTCTATATAATTTAGTTTTCCATAACGATTAACTAAAAAGTTAAAAGGCAAAAGTTTGCTCCACATTTTTTGTACAAAAATCGTTGGTTTATATATTAATAAAGCAGTTAACACGCATTTTAATAAAAACATTGTTCTTCTTCATGTCATAAGTGCACAAGCACTAAATATTACATCCTAATATATTTCTATTATGAAGAAGTCAAAGAAAAATATTAATGTCAACCTCTCAAAAGCAAAATAAATGGCAAATGAATATCTAAAATATAAAACAATAGCATTTTAATTTATTAAGGATGAAAGATACCAAAAATCAACGAGGAAAATTTGAAACTTGATTCAAATTTTATCTACAAGTTCTGTTATAAGTGGAGAAGGGGGGGACTAACAAGATAGGAAATACATGAACAGATATCCATCTCCATATTTGCAACCAATTCCTCCTCTAAAATACTACAAAAAAAAAATGAAGGAAAAACAAATATTCATTACCTCCGCTCCAAAAAATCTAGATAGGGGAGGCTCCTCATTCCATCTGCTGCTAGAATAAACATGCTTCAAGCTTTTCTTAACTGTTTTCTTAATTAATCTACGAGACTTATTGTTGCTCGTACCAAACTCGGGAAGAAAACTCTGCATTAGAAGAAAAAATAAGACAAGTGTACCGGCAGATCCTTCAAAATTAAGTAGTACTAAAAAAGCAGAAATTTTGAAGTGATTGGTCATATGCATTTAGATTACATTTATAGCTCGAGTTTTTTTATGAAAATGTAACTAAATTAGGGATCATCGAGAAATTAAGGTTGATGATTGATCATACCCTCAATAGAACAACGCTGGAAAGAAAATCAAGCATCAACTCAGCTCAACAATCAACCAAACATGTGATTCTTCCGCAACAGACACACATATAATCGCATCTAAACTATGTCGTCGAAATGCTTTGCGGTACAGAATAGAGAGGATGAAAATGTATCTATTATTGCAATAATAAAAAAGCTTAACACTGATGAAGGGTTACATAGTATTTATAAAGAGCAAAAAAACTAGGAAACCCTAATAATGCAATAGGATAAAACTATTCCGTACCTATACACAAAATAACAAAAACATGCACTCTCACGCCACCCGCCCCTTCTCAAATTTATGATGCGAGCCCAGAGAACAACAAATTGGCCAACAGAAAACGAAAGTGGCCAGCTGTGTAAATCTTCATGAAGAAATCAACTAAACGAAAAACTAATAGTACCTGACTGAAGGTGGTGGCAAACAAAATGAATCAATTTCAATATGCTTCGTATGCCCATGAAATGCAAAATTATGAGCGATTTGGATGGTTCTCTTATTGTCATAGTATAGGATCTAGGAAAAGTGAAAGAAACACCCAAATCAAAGAGAAGTCGGCGGAGCCAAACGATCTTAGCAATAGCATGCGCCTGTAGACACCCCAATTTGACCCCACCTAATCTTAGGTTGGTCCGAGTGTTTCCGATGAAGAAATCAAGTGGAATGGTGGTACAGAATGATCATCGAAAAACGATCCAAGCTCAGTACCCAAACCAGAAGATCAAATCCTTCAAACCAGTGAACCCACTGTGTCCAACCCTTGAGCCGCCAACTTTGAATTGTGGGATCGCCAACTTTGTTTGTTGCAACCGTTATAAGAACCTCTTGAAAACCCTAGAAAAGGAAGTGACCGCCATCTTCAAACCTTGGGGTCGCCAACTTCATTGTGGCGACCGTCATAAGAAACCCTTGACAGTTTTGAATTTGTGACAACCGCCAACTCCATACCTGGCGACCACCAACTTCAAAAGGCCTGACATGTCCCAAAAACGTGCCAGCATCTCATTGGTTGATGAACTCTAAAAATACCGTACCTCTAGTACGTTTTTTAAGACAAATTTTAAGAGAGGAGTACTCTACCAAAGTACCGAGAGAGTACGAGTCTTGACGCCGACACCCTACTGCTTTGCCGAAGTACGAGTCTCAGTACACCGATACTCTGCCGAATTCTTGATTCATCGACTGGAATTGGAACATTCCCCGAGGATTGGACGGTTAATCACCATTTCTCGACTTGAGGATTCACCTGTATTGTAGCGATTCAAGTATTTTGTCTGGATCCCCGACCTTTCTTTCTCTATTTCTTCTCTTTTGGAGTGGTCGGGTTAACTTCAATCTTTTATGATGCTTGTGTAGTGATCTAGCTATTCTATTTAATTTGTTGAATTGTAAGCATATGATTACCCATGATAAGCATGATTAGTTTAAGTTAAGTTGATTGATATTTGTCACCATCCAAGTATTCATAATTTCACTTTGTCCACATTGCACATTTGCACCTAGTATATTGTTAATTCTACCATTCATTAAAATAGTGCCAATATGCTCCAAGGTTGTGATTTATAATATCACTACCAGTGTTGTCAAATCAAAATACGTATCGCGTATCGTAATTCAACTTTTATGTATCGCGTATAGTATCGTATCGGGTATCGTAAGATACGTTAACGAAATTATATATAAATTGATAAAATAATTATCCTACTATAAAATTACAAAAATAAGTTATCCTAATACAAATTTATTACATATGCCCGAAGTAAAGTTTAAACTTCAAAATATCAAATTTTAATTCTTCAACCATATCCTTATAAGATGTGCCAAAAAACAACAATCAAGTTGTTACAATTCAAAAACAAAAGTGTATCAAGATTCAAAATCATATGTCTTATTCATCCATCAAGTCAATCTCAACAAGGTCATCATCTCCATCATCTCCCACTAGCACGCCATCACCATCCATGCAACATCATCATCATCATCAACACTATATCTTTGTTTCAAATCCTGTAACAAATTTGAAAACATTTTAACAACTTCTTCCGGACATTTTGCACAAACCGCAACATTTTTACGAGTACGAACTAGGTGGTGTTTCATTCAAATCACGCCACCCGAATATTCATTACTACAATAATTACACCTCAATCCTAATCTAGTGTTATCAACACCATCACCATCCACTTGTTCATTAACACGTACACAATGATCCCAAGTAATGTCGATAACTTTTCTACTATTTTTCTTTTTAGGAGGCATAATTTCAATATCCAAAACAGCACAATAATAAAATCCAAACAGAGCACAGCGGAGTAGTTAACGGGAGACTGGAAACCTTCAAAAATCCAAACAGCCAAACAGAGCACAACTTGCAAATAACTAAACAGAGTGAAAATGACGCAAACAACTAAACAAATCCAAACCTTCGAAGTCGGCGTCGTCTCTCTGTCTACCGAAGTCGGCGCCGTCTCTGTTTATCGTAGTCGACGTCGTCTCTGTCGTCGGCGTCGTCTCTGTAAATCGAAGTTGGCGTCATATGTCTTCTCCGTCGGCGACAATGACGCAGACCAGAGGCGTTGACAAACCCTAGCGGCTTTGTCTGCGTCTTCGACGCGCAGAAAGGAGGAGAAACAAGGAGGTCGAAATGAGACGAGGCGTCGAATACGACAAGTTTTTTGTTAAACTATAAGTTTTTTGTTAGATCTGAAATCGCGCGATACACACTGTATCATGAAATCGCGATACGAGCTACGATACATAGCCGTATCCTACGATTTATGGCCCAGGATGATACGAACTATGATTCCTATAGCTTTCCTTGCGATACGATACATATCGTACAATACGTATCCCGTATCGTGCGATTTTGATTACACTTATCACTACTGTTATATTAAAGCACTAACATATATACGGTCGTAATCATGAATATTACGCCCGCATATTATATTCTCTTTGTTAAGTGCATAATTGTTACGTTTCTACATAATAATTGCCACCTTATTGTTTTGTTTTAGTTTAATTTTGGTTCCATAGCATACTTTTAGTAGTTATCACATTTTGTTGGTTTTTAGTATGTGACTCGCAATAAAACATTTGGTATGTTTAACATCTAGAGAATTTTAGGATATATTTCTTTTTCCTTTTTGAAGCCATATTATGCTTATTTTAAGATATTGCATGTGGTTACCTTTATGTGATAAGGTTTGGATTTAATGAATTTTTAAATACATCTCTTCATTTGATATTATGTTTAGGATAGTTTAGATTATTTGGTGATATTGCATACGGTTTGCTCCACGTATCCTTCAACTAGAATTTGCATGCCGTAGGATTTAGAATTTTCTTTTGCTACTTGTTTTGTTTGGCATTCTATATACATATGTTATGTATTTTTCTTATTTGATTTTGGATGTTCTCTCTTTACCTCCATTTTCTGAATTTGTATGCACTTGAGAAATCTAATTAAGAACTAATGATGATCAGAAGAGGCTAACCTCACAGTTGGGCGAACGGAGTGCCTAACATCTTCCCCAGTTCGTACCTTAGCCCCCAGACCCTTGTTTTCTCTTGTTACCATTTTAAAGATCAGTGGCTCATTTTGTTTTTCTTAATTTTTTTCAAAAACCAAGTGACGACTTCATTTCTTACAAAAAGGGTTTTTTAAATTTGGTTTTCAAGGTGTTAAAGTATTTTCTACACATTTCTTGAATTTTCTTATTTTTGAAATAAAACCCTAAATCCCGACACCACAGCGCCATAGCACGATATTCAACCTCAACAGTAGAATGAGCAATTACATATGGCTTCTTACTCTTCCAAGAAATAATCACCAAGGAAGACACGTAAACCAATAGTGGACTAGTGGACTTGCGATCAGAAACATCACATGTCAAATCAGCATCGGCATTGGCCTGAAGAGCAAAAAAGGAGGAAGATGACTACAATAACCCCAGAAAGATAATATGGCGAATGTATTATATGATACGAAGCAAAGCGGCCTAATGAGTGGAACGGGAGCATAAACAAATTGGCCAACAACATGAATAACATATGCAATATCGGGTCGAGTCATAGTAAGATAGACCAAACATCCAACCAATTCACGATAAACAAACGGAACCTCAAAAGGCACACCATCACTAGAAGAGAATTTATCATGTAATTCAAGGGGAGTGTCAACAATCTTATCATCATTGAGATGGGCACAATGAATGACTTCACGAGTATACTTGGTTTGAAATAACAAATAGCCATTACAGGAAGAAACGACCTCAATAGCAAGAAAATACCAAAGAGAGCCTAAATTTTTTCATCTCAAATTCACGAAATAAGGCTCTTAATTGGCAACTTAGGCCTTTTGGCATTTTTGCTAAAAACACCAAAAAGTCAAGGTTGCCCATTTGGCAAAAAAGCTAAAAAATTAAAAAAATCAAATCAAAACACAAACTCTCATAATATTATACTTTCACCACTTTTAAAATACAATAATACCCTTCATTTATAACTTGTTTACTACTACTATCAACTACATAAAATTGTTAATATCAAATATATAGAAAGATAAATTTGTCTACTTTGAACAAAAAACAGAAAAACTAGCTTTTTACCCAAACAATTAACTTGAAAAAAGTTGACTTAACAGCTAAATTATCAAACAACCTGCTTTGAACCCAATTTAACTTTTTGGCTAAAAACACAAAAAAGAAAAAAAAATAGCTTTTACATTAGTTGCCAATCAGAGCCTAGATGTTATTTCATGTCAGAGATAGTGGTAGAATCAAAACTAGTGATGATCATATCAACCACATATAATAACAAAACAACGTTTCTAGCAAGTGTGGGACAGAGAAAAAGAGCATAGTCATAAGAGCTAAGATGAAAACCAATATGGGAAACACTAGACTGAAAATGTTCATACCAAGCACAGAAAAATTGCTTCTGACCATAGAGAGCACGGCCGAGACGAGGATGCCCTCACGCTTATATACCGCACATTACTTTTATATTCATGCGATGTGGGACTTTGCTCCACACTCTCCTTCACACACAGTGTGCTCATTCGACAACACCTGTCGCGTGTAGGCCAGGGATACACGCCCTACCCCTCCTTGGTACTATGGCCCTGATACCCTATTACACGGTCTTGAGTAAAACTCAACCCCAAAAACTAGCTATTGGGGTAAGAATCCCCTCACCCTTATATACTACACCTTACTTTTGTGCTCAGGCGATGTAGGACTTCGCTTCACAGGCAGACCAACCCAAAAGAGGGCGCATATAAACTTTCTCATTCAGATGGCCACAAAGAAAAGCATTCTTGAAATCAAGTTGGAAGATAGGCCATTAACGGGCAGCAACAATAAAGATAAGACCAAGAACAGTGGTCATTTTAGTTACAGGTGCAAATCTTTCCTCGAAGGCGATGCCATGCTCCTGAGAAAACCCTTGGCAATAAGACGTGCCTTGTAGCATTCCAAAGAACCATCAAAATAGGTTTTGGCTTTGTAGACCCACTTACAACCAATGAGATTTTTATCTACATGCAATAGAGTAAACTCCCAAGTAAATGTCTTCTGAAGAACAATTAATTCGCCAAACATTGGGATCAATTGGTCCTTATAGAACCTTCTGATTTGCAACTGATTAATAGTTATCTTCGATATCGCGAAAAGCAACGGCTCATACAGTTTCTCAGGGCCCTTCGTGATCAATTTGAGCCACTTCGTGACACTAATCTTCATCGCCCTTCGTTACCTTCTGTTGATGAGGCTATTTGTGAACTCATTGCAAAGAAGACAAAGTTCAAGATTGTTCATATGGCTATTCCCTCTCAGACAGTCTTTCCCACCCCTTCCTCATTAATGGGTGCCACTTCCCGCCCTTCGTTGCTGCCTACGTCCTTTCGTCATCTGATTCAGGTTATAGGGAAGCCAAAGTCATTGATTGCTATGGATAAGTGCAGTTTTTGTCACCAAAAGGGACATTGAAAGACAATCTACCCTAAGTTAGCACAGAAGGACCATCACTCTCATGCTGCTCACCAGCCACCTCTTGTACCCCTGCACCGCCCTATCACTCTCATGCTGCTCTTACGGCACTTGCATCCAATGGCACCACATCTCTCCTGTCCCAGTCGTTCATAGATCAATTTCATCAGTTTCAAGCCATGCTTGCACCTTCTAGGAGTTAGTGGAATAAGTTTCTCTCGAAAGGGTATCTTTTCCTTCCTTGAGCTGTGAAGGTGATCTCAAAGGTATTTCCCTCCTCATGCCGTGAGAATGGTCTTGAAGACATAGGTGAAGGAATTACAACCTCCCTCTCCTCAAGCGAATTGGAGGTGTTGTCACCTCCCCGGGTGACCCAGGGTTAGGAGCAGGGGCATCTTCCGAAGAGGGCATCTTTCCCTTCCTCGAGCCATGAAAATGGTCTCGAGAAGATGGGTAAAGGAACGGCAACCTCCTCCTCCTCAAGCAAATTGGAGGCACTGTCACCGCCTTGGGTGTCCCAAGTTTAGGTGCAGGGGGTATTCTCTGGGGAAGGCATCTTTTCCTTCCTCGAGCCATGAAAATGGTCTCGAGAAGATGAGTAAAGGAATGCAATCCACCCTCCTCAAGCGAATTAGAGGCATTGACTCTAGCGGGATAAGTCCCTCACGATCTTCCTGCAGGTCTTTCATAACTAGCATAAGCTTAGAAGGACTTGCAACATCAAAATTGAATTCCTAAGCTCTGCTCCAAAAAAATAAAAAATAAATAAATAAGAGAGCAAAAAACCCACTAACTCCAAAAAAGGCGGCTTCGAAGGAGGTTGCTCCAAAATTTGTCGCTCCAAAATCTGTCGCTCCAAAAGTGGTCGCTTCAAAATGAGTCGCTCCAGAATCTGTAGCTCCAAAACCTATTACTCAAAAACTCCAGTTTCCAAAATCCTTCATATACTTGGCTCCAAAAGTTTTTCAAAGTCCAAAATACCTCTGGTAAGCTTAGGGAATATGGAGCAATGTTGGAGAGTTTTCAAGACCAAAATGGTCCGAAATAAGGGTCCTTCCCTCTTTTATATGATTAGTGGAATTTTGAATTCCGAGCCACTAATTCTTGTGAAAGAATAGAGGCAAGTACAACTTCTCTCCAGAAAGAAGTAAGATAAAGGCCCTATCAACTCCATTTTATCATGAGATGGAAAGAATTCTACTTCAAATTTCAGCTGTTCAAACCCCTCCCAATGCATCTCCCAAAAATTAATACAGGGAGCATGTGTTGCACTCTTATTAGTCAAGAGAGCACTCGCACAAGGGGCATATTGCGGGTATGGCCATCCACCTCTGGGTTAACTGCGCTCCATTCACTCGGGAAGGGTTAGCTCTGACCCGACCAGCTCCACTAGCTCAAGAGGAGTTTACTCCAATTCAAGCCAACTCCATTTGCTCAAGAGGGATTGGCTCCCAACAACTCCTCTACTCCTCAAGAGAGTTTACAACTCCCCCTCATACTTAACCGCGGGTAAAACTCCATAACAAGACCTAGGGTGGGAGCAAAGCCTAGAAGACCTTCCTAGGGACCTCTGGAGGATTGTGGCTTGGAAGTTAGAGCAAAGGGCTCGTTAGAGTTACTTGGCTAGCCCCACCCTCGAGGTGGTTCCACTCTAACCAACCTTAGAGAGAGAGGCATTAATACAAGAAGACAACAAGTACACTGACCAGTCTCATGAATACGGTTCTCTAAGACATGACAATGGGCAGAGCATGTGCTCCCTTGCCATGTCGGGTATCAGAGGCCTCCACCAACGGCTTACTCGGTTGGTACGTTCAGGTTGTCGCCCCAAAAGAATAGCACCACATGTCCCTTAGTGATGGCAACCTACGGGCTACTTTCTCTTATATATAAAGAAACCCATTACCCTTTTTCAAGAACTATTGTACATCCGACATTCTCCTCGAGCCATCAAGTGCCTACCATCTTTCCAGATATTCCAGTCACTCTCCCCAACTTCGGACCAATCACCTACAATGTCCAACTTTCAGATTTAAGAAAATTCCATAAGAAGGCATTCAAAATTTCAAAGAGAAGCTTTGGGCTTAATTACTAGCTTCATCTAACCAATAAAATGTGTAATAGTATGCCAAACTTCAAATCATAAAAATGATATCATGAATGATCAAATGCTTTGCTACCCCATAAGAAAGATGTACTAATCAAAATAACATAGAAAAAGAATCACATAATTTAAAACATAAGCAATTGGATTGGATTATTACCTCACTTAGCAAGTGAGAATGAATCCCAACAAGATGGCCATCTAAGAAGCACAAACACTTCCACAGAGGAAGTATGATGTGTTGGACGCTAAATCAAACACTCCTAAAAGTGTGCCTGACACTTCTTAAACATGTCTTAATTAAAAAAATTAAAATAGATCTACAAGATCAGACACTTTCACGATACTTCGCATACACTCCAACGACACTTTTTAAACCCTCCGAACATATCATGTGCGATGAGTCTCTTCACGATAATAATATTTTACATTCTTAGAAAAACAATTTATGCACGCTAAATATGTTTTGAAAAATTAATCAAATGAAATGTGTGATTTTTTTAAATAAATTAGTAACATGTTGTATATTTTTATTATCTTTAAATAAATTATTCATACTTTAACATATAATAAATATATTAAAACATAAATTCTTAACGTATCCCAGACATATCAAGTAATGTATTTTTTTTAAAACGGATGTGTTAGCGTGTCTTTGTCATGTCCCTATCATATCACATGTCCATGCTACCGAGTTAGACAGCCATTCCATGCTCAACATCAATCACTCTTCTTGTATACTCATTTTGTGCATCAGATTAATGAGAAAGCAAAACACTCACTTTCTCTGTGACGAGTAGGCCTTCCAACCGCAACGGCCCAACTTCTTGCCCACTGCAAAAAAACAAAAACCCAAAATGTCAATCTCGTTTACTGAGCAAAAAAACAGCATCTGTTACAAGGCAAGCTTTTGGAACTTTTGGCTCTGGTTAATATTCCTACTTATAACATTATTCTACTCTATAAAGACAAAAGTTCAGCGCACATTGCAACATCTTTGAATTTTCTGCAATTTGAAGCATTAGCGAAGTCACATTTTTTGTTGTCTATTACATCTTCCTTAATCTAGTGTATCCTGGCTATGAATAAATCCGTACCCTAATCACAAACCAGATGATTGAATAAGTTTCAAGATCTAATGGAGAAGTTCCTCTAATGCACTTCCCTCAAGGTTCCATTCATAATAAGATTTTCAGCAATGAAATAATACAAGCACAACATAGAGAAGCAACAGATTGTTTACATATAGAAATGGAGAAATAATACAAGCACTGTATAGAGGAACATCAAATTGTTTGCATATGGAAATGGAGTGACACTGATAACCATACAATGGATGTCATGCTATGTGGTGCTTTGATACTAGACCTTACTGGGCATTAATTATCATTTTCTCCTAGTGTACCACAATAGAAAACTCATGAACATTTGAAGAGAGCATAATCTATTCATTATCACTCTAATGAATGAGAAGTAAATGCTTCAAGATGGCTTCTTTTTTAAAACCATTTTTTAGCAAATTGCCTACTTTTTCCTACTTTCCAAGATTTCCAAGATTCATTCAGAACCTTAAGTAGTCCAGGTTACCCTGTGGAGAAAAAACTAAACATACTGCAAAAGCCAATAGTGTTTATTGGGTCTTCTTGAAAGCCCCAATTTCTTAATACAAAATCACCATTCTCAACATAATTGAGAGAATACTATAATGTTTTCTATTCAAACACATTTCACTTTAGTTTGTGCACATGCCCCAATTTCACCTTACTCGTGGATTCCAATGCACATGGATGGCCAGCAATTAGTGTGGTTTTTGTGGTTGGATTTATATGTTCTAAGTATATTCCTTGATCAAATTGAAGTCTCCGTGTGCTTGGAAAAAGTCAAGAGTCAGATTATAGTATGTCCATAGAGAATATATCCTTTACTCACTCATGCAAATCTAGAAAACCACCATGAAAGTTTGGTTAAAATATATTAGTGAACGCCATAATTCGCCATACCTCTGCAATAAATAAGGCTCCTCAGGAACACGTCTTCCTTGTTTCAAGCATTCTTCAACCCATCGATGGTTAACTATCACCATATTGAACTGCTTCGCAAGATCATATTTCCTTCCTTCAAACTTCCAACACACCTGATTATTGAAATTAAAAGGAGAAAATAGTCTTTCAAACAAACGATTACTAACTTCCGTCCCCGCAAATCTACGGATTCTGAAATGGTGCCAAGAAAGCGAGACCTACCAAGTGCGTCGTGGACCTATTCATCGCTCCGACATAGCTTGCGCCGGATTGAGATATCAACTTGATGAGATTGAACCGCTCCGAGCCGTGGTATCCGCTGACGGTTGCGACGACCGATTCCATGCCTTGAATGGGAAAATATATGGAATCTGCAAGATGAAGATGTCAGAGATCTCGATTCTTCCAAACAAAATTTAAGGAAAAATCTGTATACAACAAAAGATGTTTAAGGAGTTCTGGTAAGATTTACGGACTCTGCAAGATGATGGTGCTGGGGATCTCGATTCTTCCAAACAAAATTTACAAGATGTTGAAGGAGATTAGGGAAGAATCGAATTACACCCTAGGTGAGAGAGTCTGTTTCAGAGCGGTAAGATCGTAGCATTCTTCCACTGAGATAGAAGAAATTTTATGGCTTATGAGAGATTTTCTTCGGAATGGTCTGGCGGAAGGAGACCTGATCGGGGAGGTCATTATTCGTCTTCCATGGCGTGGGTGAGGAGGGAAAACTGAAATTTTTTGAATTCCTGCTGAAGGAAGCCAAAGCTGAAAGCACAAACGGTTTTGTGGGTCGGGTTAAAACAGTTACGGGTCTACTAATTTGCTACAAAGCCATGGCCCATGGGACTATTTTTGAAAAATGATACCCAGTGCACATGCTTCGATTTAGTTGAGTGCAGTGGCACCGAATTAATTTTAATTAATTTTAATTCTTTAGATTCATTAAATTTGAAATTATAATTTTAGAAATTTTTAAAATAACTTTGCACCTATGACAAAAAATACGATGTATAAGTTTTAAAATTTTAAAATAAATAATAAATAAAAGTTAACACTCGTGTAGTATAATAAAAGTTTAGAATAATTATTTTACAATTTATTTAGTAAAATAAATAATAAATTTAACAAAAAAATTCACAAAAATAGATGACATGACAAATAAATAATAATTAATAGTAATTATTTAATCTAATGAGTTTTTTTTTTAATTTATAAAATTAGGAAAATTTTTATTTTTTTATATAAATCTCACAATAATTATATATTTAACTTAAAAATTTATTTTTTTATTTCTTTTACATATGTATATATACAAATATATACAATTAAAATTATTGAGAGATTTATATAAAAATTTTATATGAATCGAATCTACACAGTCCGGTTCTTGGGTTAGTTCTGTTTAATCCAAAATTAATTCAAGAATTGAACCAATATTATTAGTTTATTTTTTTAAGAACTCGGGACTAAACCAATTACTTATAAAAATCGAACCAATTCAATTCATATAGGTCAAATTTGTTCGAGTTTTGAGTTTCTTGTGCACTCTTACCACATACTTCTACTAAAAGGTAGAAAATTATGTTGGATATGGCCCTGTTTGGGTTAGATATCGAGAATATTGTTTTTTTTTATTTATTTTTTATTTTTTAAAATTTTTTGTTTGAATTTTTTATTTTTTTGAAACAACTCAATGATCAAGAAATGAACTACTAAAGACAAGAAAATATGTAACATAAAATTTGACTTTTTGAATTTTTTTTTTGAATTTTTTTTGAATTTTTTTATATTTCGATCAAAAATTTTTAATTTTTTAACTCGCCTCAATGAGATGAGTCAAAAAATATAATAATATTAACTAAATAATAAAAAAATCACTAAAAAAATAAATAAAATTATATAAATAAATAAGCAATTATCCGAGGGCCATAAATTCGTACACCTTTTGATAACAGAGTTGATTGTTATCTCTAACTGCTTATGTTGTTTTCGTTTGTTAACTTGATGTTAATTTAAAATAATTAAATTTTAAATTAGATAAATAAAAATTTGTTTGTTAAATTTTATGGGTGACTTAGAGACTAATCGTTTATTTGGTTGAAAGTAATTTTAAGTTAAAAAATAATAAAATAATAAGTTAAAAAAAAATCAATAACAAGTTATTATATTTTTTATTTTTTCATTATTCTCTATTCAAAATAATCTTGTTTGATGGATCTCGAGTTAATTTTTAATATACTTATGTGTGTGTGAGATATATATATATATATATATATATATATATATAGAAGTTATAATATTTTAAAAAATATATTAAATTATTTTAGTTTAATATGTAAAAAGATAACAGTTAAAATTGCCAAACAACGAGAAGGTGACTTTTTGAGATTAAGCCAAAAGGTTTTAAATTCCGCTTTAAGCCAAGAATCAAATTAAACTGTTACTCCATTCCAATACATTTACAATATATATATATATATATATTAAATCTCAAAATATATTTAATTTAATAACCGTGAGTACATGGAAAAAAAATTATTTTTAGATCGGGAGTCATATAACCCTCTTGATCATTCCAATTATTTCGTACGCAGGCATGAGAACATGTATTTCCAATTTTAATATATGATTTATGTGGCAATACGTTAAGAAAGATAGCAATAGATGGGTTAAGATTCTTAGCCATTCAAATGGAAACCTTTATACGAATTAATGTTTGCTTTTATATATATATATATATATATAGTGTGCGTGTTGTAAATTGGTTGACACTATCAGAACCAAATAAGTCAGTTCAAATAGGATAACCCCAAACAGAGTATAAATCGAACTCCTAACTGCCGAACTCACTAAACGTTACTTGGTGCTGTTATCGAATTCTTGCAAGACAAAGAACACCGTTAGTGCTTTCCAACCTAATTTGGCCTGAAAATACTCCGATGTTCAAGTTATATTTTTTTCTGAGAGATTTTTAATCCAGGATTGGGTTGAAAATTGCATACATGTGGGTATAAAGTGCTTACCTTTATATAAGGGTCAAAAACCAAGGAGGCTGAGTTTTCTTAGAATTTTGTCTTTTATCATTTTTGAGATTTTGTTTTATCATGAGACAAGCATATCAGGCCGAAAAACACTCCGACGTTCAACTTAGATTTCTTTAGGAGAGATTTTTAATCAACAATTGGGTTAGAATTGTGTACATGTAGGTATAGAATGCTTGCCTTTATATAGGGGTCAAAAATCAAAGAAGCTAAATCTTTCTAGGATTCTGTCTCTTATCATTTTTGAGATTCGGCCTCATCCCGAGGCAAGCAAAATTGCTTTAGGATGCTAGATTCTCCATTTTCGAACAATTTGTATTAAGAATAAAATCTTTTTGAGTTATTCCTTTTCTTAGTGTCAATACGGGCTTCATGCATCGTGGGCTGCTCCTTTTCGGGATGGCCTAAATTTGTCATGAGTCAAATAAATAGTTGGCCGACCTCTCGATTGTAACATTAACCATGTTTTTCTTGGGCTAGACTTTGAACCTGTAGTTTTATTCATCTCCATATAGATATACAGGCTTCATTTTAAGCCCAATTTGGGTGATCTTGCTTATTTGCTTATTGGTTTATAAGTCAAAAAATAAGCCACGTCGTTTGGATAACCAAATAAACTAAAAATAAAAAATTAAGCAAATAAATAAATAAGCTCGTTTGCATAGCCAAATAAGCAAATAAGCTTGTTTGGGCAGCTGGCTTATAAACAAACAAGCAAATAAGCCATAAGTCACCTAAACAAACTTGCTTAAATAAAATTTAACTTATTTTTTAATAAGCAAATAAGCAAAATTCACCCAAATGAGGCCTTAATCTGAATTAAAATCCAACTTTTAATCTTTTTACTTCAAGTCATAAAAAGTCAACTGACAATCACTTTTTTATTATTATTATGATTATGGTAGTTTAAAACGACTCTCTTACCAAGCCTCAATGTTGTGTGTCACCCAACTAGACTGGGGGTTCAATTTATTAGAGAATAGTCGCACTTTTTAAGTGAAGTAAGAAATCATAATTTTTCGCTATTTGTTGCACAATGGACATGACCACGTGGTGTCATATGATCATATGAACCTTTTGTATTTAAAGATAAATCTCATATGATCGTATGGCTCTTAAAAAACTTGTGGTACAATATAACCTATCTCTTGAAGATCGAAATAATTGTTCCAATTTCATTAAATATTCAAAATTCTACCCTTTCCCAGTAGAAGCTACTCTCGTTGGCACATAACAGGAGAGATTATTGTACCTGAAATTATAATTATAAACTTATATAGCTGAAAAGATATTATTATAACTTTAAACAATAGTTGCAACTGTTTGTTACTATTATAAACATATAGCTTAAAATGGTAAAATTTGTGTTTGTTTTATATAAAATCAAAATCTAAAGCTATAAGCACACTACTTGAGTTTTTTAACCTTTCGCTAAATTACTGGTTACAAGTTATAATTTAAGCTGTAACAAACACACCAAACACCTGTCTACCCCCCACCCATTCTGATTTCTCAAGCCATTGATTAATCACCATCAGCATCATCTACAAATATTGTGAAAGCCAAACCAGAGGCCTTGGAAGAGATGAGCATGACATTTAAAAGTGCAAATTGGCAAATAGAAGATCTCACTCCCATTTGATTTGGGTCCTCTGGGTGTGCCTAAATTTACAGCTTAGCAGGACAACTCCATCCATTCTCTTCAATACAAAGCTCTCCACCAACACATAACACCCAAACCTCTCCCACTGTCTCCCACCAGTGATCTCTTCTATCCTCACCACCCTCACCTCTCTCTCCCCACCACCAACCCACCCTCTTCTCCCTTCCACCCATCTCATCTTCTCAACAATCGCCGAACTCAAACCCACACCCACCCCTCGTCTCAAAATTCGGTGATCGTGAACTCTAAACCAAACAAACCCATCATCAACACGTCCATCGTCTTTCATAGCTTCGATGCCATAGACTAGAACCGCTTCTCTTAGTACACTTGTATCCACAATCACAACATTGCCTTCGCTACTTTCATTTTTGCACGAATATAACTCTTCCCACCATTGCTCGAGTGTCATTTCATACAACAAAGATCTTCTAACTCGGTATCCTACTTTCGCTTCCTCCTTTACGAACACAAACGGGCAATACCATTTTGCAATGACAATTGGAGGGGAACATTTGTAATATATTGGAAAATCATATTTGGGGAGGTGTACTTGGAGAGAGGTATCGAGGCCTTCAGTTTCTCTTACTTGAAGTTGCAGTGAAGTGGAGGTATAAACTTCCCATCCTTTTCTTCTCAGGAATTTTGGAGGAAAACCGTCACCTGCTACAGACTTGGCATAGAAACCTCCCTTGAAGTGGCAATGAATCTCAAATTGTTGATATATGTCCCTGTGATTGAAAGGTACTGGCTTTACATCTGTTATAGCATCCCTAAAGCAGCATCCGGCAATGTCATCCTCTCTTGAACATGTACAAGCTAGCCTGCAAAAGTTGCAACAACAATTTCAACTTTGCATATATCCAGTTCAACAATTTTATTTTATTTTTATGATAACCCAGGTGACTCCCATCCATCCAGCCCAATTGGACCCAGGTTATCACGCACCTAGATAGCCAAGAACTAATCCTAGGCGCCCTGAAGTTAACAACCGGGGGTATACCTCCGGTGGTCCCAACAGGACTCAAACTAGCAACTCCTTGAACACAAAGCCAGAACCTTTACGAGTCGAATAACCCAACAACAATTACAAGGCCAATGTGAAAAAGCTTATAGATTATGGTTATTGTTTAGGAACCAACACAAGTCTAAAGAATAAGAGAGATAAGAGTACCCTTTATGTTTGCCTTCGGCTCTGATAACATAGTAGTGGTTGGATGAGAGCGGCTGATCAAGAACCAGGATGAACCAAACCTTTGTAACAGATGCCTCTTTATAGTCAGATGAGTGAACAACCTTCAGAATCTTGTCTTGAGGAAATGGTAGCTTTGTTACCTTCTTGTTCTTGCATACACCCCAACAAAAGGATTCGTGTGTTTCTGCTTGTTCATCTGTAACAACTAGATAGCCTGAATATGGAGCCACTGGTGGCTGTACCGCACAAGCAGTAGGAAAATTCTGGTATAGTGATAGAGGTCTTGTGGCATACATCTCTCTCTCTCTTTCTCTCTCTCTCAAAAACATAAAAAAGCTTAATTATGTGATGAAAATAATTGAAGTGTGGAAATTGAGCTCATTGGGGTTACTTGTGGGTGAAGATAGAAAGGTTGAACATCTTTAATAATTGGTGTGTGATATGATGAAAGACCCCATGGGTGAGTAGATAGTGTCAATGAACTTTAACTTGGTGAAAAAGTATGAAACTTCCCTGCTTTAAGAAAATCATAATAATAACAATTCAAAAAAGAACGAAGCCAAAAACAAAAGGGAAGAAAAGGAAGAAACAAAAACAACAATTGGCCACTCCATTTCAAGTGACAAAAGGATGTATAATAAAATTCTTACAAAATGAGTCAAATACATAAAGTAATTAAGAAAAGATAAAGATAGAAAAGTAACTCCTTATCTCATCTTCCACTTTCTTTTAGATGAATGTTGTAGTCACCTCAAATCCACAGAAATTTCATGTAACCGTGGGCCGTGATTTGTGTCATTAAGAAAAGATACACAGAGAAAAGTAACTCCTTATCTCATCTTCCACTTTCTTTTAGATGAATGTTTAGGCACCTCATATGCACAGAAATTCCATGCAACTGTTAGCTGTGATATATGTCATTACTTCACCAAACCGGTAGGCATGGTAGAGGATTTCCAACTTCCATACCTTCTCACATCCATAAAGCATAAAAACAAACCCCTCTAAAACAGATATCCATTGTCATTTACCCCTTAGAAGATGTTTTCCAACAGATCAGAACATTTCTGGTCACTTGTTTCAAGTTGATGCATGCATATGTCTATATATATGCTGGAATATAGACAAATTTGACCTCAACATCAAGAATGATAAATGACAGCTAGAAGATGGAAAAATACACAAAATTTGAAAACATTAGCATATGCTATAATTGACATTCGAAGCAAGACCAGAGGATGCACCAGAAATTATAATCTACCAGCATACAATTCCCCTGTTATGGATGCCTGAGAGCCAACAGAAATATGGATATTTTCCCTGATTATTTAGATCTAGTTTCCTTGCAAATACAAATGGGCAACACCAATTTCCGATGGCAATATGAGCAGAACAATTGTTACATTTACATAACTGTATATGTGTAAATGCATGTTGTGTGTGCATAAGGAAATTGAACACCATATCTACAAAGCAATATCAAGGCTTTAAGCTTCCATTATTAGATCATTGTTATTGATAAAGTATATGATTCCACTGAATCAATTCCAGAAAAGTAGAGAGCATACTATTAAGCAATGAGAAGTTTATACGTAAGAAGGTTTATTTATTTCAGAAAAATGCAAAAACGTTTACACCAAAAATGTAAAAACAACTGTAGTTTGAAATTTTGAAATGATAACAAAATTACACCTTCACACATTTGAAGGACAATCAATCTTCCAGAGTATGGAGGTCTTCCAAGTAACTCGTGCTCTATCCAAGCAGCCAGAAGCAAAGGAGCGAAACCCAGTCTAAAATATATCCGCAATAAATAAAAAAATTACAATACCAGCAAATCAGAAAGTCCTACTCGGCTGGAAACGTAAAATTTATACTACAAAAATGTCAATAGCAACCATGAACTCTGACGATTCAAATCCTCTGTATCATAGTTATTTCTTGGTCTAAAAGCACCTTATTGGAATCTTCCTGTGTGGGTTTGGTACCACATCGACTTCTGAAGTTCAAAGTTTGCAAATCATTATTTAAGTTTAAGGAATGCCTTTATAATTCCCATCATCTCACCTCCAGGAAAACGCCCAAGACAACCCCTTGCAGCTGATATCTCGTTGAACTCACAAACAGAATCACCACAGAAAGCTTGAAGCTGTCCACTTCTTTTTGCTTCCTCCAACCACACATTATTGCCTAAATCTTCACCAGCATTGGTTGTGGGAAGAGGAAATGGATCAAGGGGAGTTTCTAAAATGACAGATTCCCCACCCACTGCACCCACAAAGTCCTTTAATCGGCACAATGAAAATGGAACAGGTTCATAGCTGTGGTCGCCATATTCAACTGGAGTAGAGTGATCTCCAGTGACACAGAGGAAATATTCGAAAATCCCAGTTGATTCAGCCTGCCAAAGAAGCCTGGCCAACTGGCGTATCGCTCGGTCAACAGCCTCCAACCCTTTGACTTTGAAAATACTTGCTTTATCATGACCTGCATCGTCTATTGCCTACAAAACAAATAATCCATCAATTTAACACCTCCAATACAGTGAAATCCCTGAGCACAAATAATCAGGCCCCATAAGCACATAATCTTTTGCAACAATCAGTTAGCAAAGAGGGTTCACTCAAAATGATCCAGACAATAATTAATTAAGAAGCCATCAATTTTTTTCTTTCTCTGCCAACCATATGAGTGTTAAATTTTTCTACATATGCCATTGAAAGTTTCAACTAAGATGGTCCATAATTATTTTTCCATGATAGACGGTTTTATTTTGTGTCAAGTCATGATCAACAAACACATGTTCGACAAAACGCTTAATGGTTCATAATTTGATTTCAGCCTCGGGTAAGTTTCCCTTTTATGGTTTTTGCATCATTGCATATATGCATGTATATACTCTGTTACGGTGTTTACTTCCACTCGATCCCTAGCCCAAGCAACTCCTGTTTCATATGCACAGTTTTGAAGAATTATGATACTCTGCAGGAAAACCAGAAAATAAATACAAAAATAAAACAAACAAAGAGTTGCAAAAACTCAAGTAAGCACCTTAATGTGAAGGAAACCAAAATCATAGCCATCAGATCGCCCTGGTTTATGTTCATCCTCCCCTGGTACAAAAACACTGGGGCAAGACTGCAGAGGAGCTGAAAGCGCCTTAGCTATAGCAGTTGCTTTGGAAGTCAATAGAGTCCGATAGTCTCCTGTCGATCCTGGAGCTTCTAGGATATCAATTCCGAGTGATAAGCCCAGGCCAGCTATAATTTTAGTAGGAGCTACCATGCATGGCCACAACCCATGTTTCTCTGCAAATGGAGGAACCTGCAACATATAATTTTCAAAACAAATTTTGAAAAATAAAAACCAGCCGGTTGCTGCGCAAACATTCATAGTGTTTGTTGTAATGCTAGCTCTTCATTGAACATCTGGGATTTGGTTTAAGGAAAGAATTGTCAAAATTTGTCCAATCCTACTCGTGATATCATCAGATAACAGGATGATCACCAGGAAAGTATCTGAAAATTTTCTTGACAGAAAATGAAAATCCAGCATCTTAACAACATATTGTTCCTGTATTTGAAAGGACCAAAGAAAAAACCGAGAAAACCAAGAGCTCAATAGGATTCACATGATTTAATCAGCAGAGATTCCAAAAGATTTTCTTGCACTTGGTGCCCTAGATCTTTTATATCCTAGCTCTTCTCGTAACTTATTTGCAACACCACACCAACCAAAAAAAAAGAGTAAGAAAAGAACTATTAAACACTATTATTTCTCCCAGACAATAGCAATTCAAAATATTATAATAAATCGGATAATTGCAATTTTGTTCCAATACGCAGAACCCTTAACAAGTATGTGTGAGAGATATTTAAGGATTAAGACAACGGACCTCAATTCGTATACCACAACCTCGTAAGAGGACAACATTGGCAATGTTCTTTCCTTCTGCTGCCCGTTTAACATTCAATGGATGGGAAATCAAAATCCGAGAAATCTCCTTGGATAGTTCATTAACAACTGCAGCTGTGTGTTTCGCCTCGTCAGTGTTATCAAGAGCTTCAGCTTGTAAAAGCAAGCGATTATCCTTTAGTGGATCTGTTCCAGATATGTTTCCACTTAAGTTTGGTCCTTTCAAGACCACTCCGCACCTATGCTCTGTCGCATACCTGTAAGATATGTTTTGTGTTAATTTTTGTCTATCTTATTTATGAAATTCAAAACCATAAAGTAACTTCAAGCAGATCACATTACTAAGATTTCAGTGGAGATTTAATGTATGAAGTTACTCAGGACTTGAGACTGAGAAAAACAAGCTCATAATCAGATAATGATAATAGACGCCGAGTTTAAGGTCTTAAAGAACCTTTTCATGCAATGAGCAAAGGAAATAATTGAATTATCTGGTAAAGCATCTGCACCTGACTCTAACTTCATACTGAGGAAATAGCGATAGCTTCAGTCCATCCAATGCTGCACAGAGGATAGGCCCTTCTTCTTCAAAGTGACGATCAGCCCTCCTACTAATGACAATTCCAGTTTGCTCATCCAAGGTAGCAAAATTTGACTGGCAATAGAGAACAGCAGTGGGTCATCACGAGGAACAACCAACAACGATGATAAATTCCAGAAAAGGGGGGAAAGATTAAAATGAAAATTTACTGTACCAAAAAAATAAAATGAATTATGAACATATACAACGAACCTTTGTTGCACAAAATCAATTCTAATGGTCAACACATCATAGAAAATACACAGTTTAACTCAACCCCTTATCAAAATATTTGATCCTGCCAGATGTTCATATAAACAGAATACAGGGATTTTATTCAATTTATCAACAGCATCAATGACCTCTTCTTTGTTAAGCAATATTTTTCAAACATAGAAGCCAACATAATAGCGTGTGCAATGTATAGACTAATTTTTATAAACAACTCACAAAGCCTTTTATGTCTGGATTCCATGCTGAGGAAGAGCATAGAAAGCCCTGAAGTATTATGGTGAATAAAATAGAACATCAATGTGGGAAAAAATTTGTAGAAAACTATATGGTCCATTTGGTATTATGCTGATTGGATTTGGAACATCAACCTGGAAATCAGATTTCCTCGATCATGTGAGCACGCATATACTCATATTGTCCACAAACAAACAAAAAGCTTGGGTGTGGCTTCTTAGTGAGGTATGTGATTCTATGATAAGCATGAGAGGCGGCTCAAACCTTTTTGAGGCTCTAACGCAAAAAAATTTAATGATGCCCAATTTTCATACAGTAAATTATTTTATTTAAAAAAACTAAAATTTTCTCTCATAATTAATAATTAAATTTTTATACACAAATTTGTTAGTAACATATTTATCAAGATCATTGTGTTAAGGGTGATTCAATTTCTCTACTTTTTCTACATTTAGTATAGTCATATTTAAATTTTTCTAGTTGACACATTTATAAATGAAACAAATACAATTTATAATAGAACAATATAATTTGGTGAGTGATAATTGATAACAATTATTTACTTGACTCAAATTACCCAATAATTATAACATTCACAATCAAACAATAATAATCAATAGATCATAGCACCTTTCGTTTTTTAATGTGTGAAAATAAAATTATAATATATGTAATAAAAATAAAAATAACATAAAAACATCTGATTTGAAAAACTAAAACTATTTTGAGTTTTATTATCTGTTTAACCATCACTTTATTGTATATAATAAATATTTATAATATATATTATAATAAATGAAACTCCTCCTCCACATAAAGCCCTAGGCAAGTACCTCACATGCCTAGGGATTGAGCCGCCTTTGATAAGCAAGGAGATCAACTGGAGATAGAAGAAACCTAGAACTTTGCTCCATTCTGTCAACTAAAAGTTATGAAGGAGAGGACCTAACCCACCACAGGTGATTGTATTTCTAGGTGGAAGAAACAGGCCTAACGTTATAGGTTCAAGGCTGCTTGTAATCTTATCTACTTGGCGGCCATGCTTTTTTTATTTCCTTTGCTGCCGCAGTCTGCTTGTGCAGCCCATCGTTTCCCAGCACTACTTTTTTTAAGTTTCACCAATAGAAGAGTTATTTATTAACACAGAAGGGTAATGAAAGCAACCAAATCGATAGCCGCAAAATTTTCTTGCACCAAGAAGATGTCTTAAAGCTATCATCTTCTTTTTCTGTTTTCTTTTTCTTTTTCCAATAACTCTTAAAGCCATCATATCTCTCTCTCTAGTCTCTTACACGTCCTAAAGCCAAGATCTTCTCGAGGTTTGAAAGATGTTGAAGCCAGAAGTTAAATCCTAAGGGTGCTACCACTTGCAAATTGGATTGGAACATCATAATTGCAGAAAATATCTGAACCATCACATGGCAAAGCTTAAAGTACAAATTAGCTCCCGTGTCTGAGTTTTGGCCTTAAAATGTAGAATTATATTAAAAACCCATCACACGACAATGGTGAATATCTTTTGCAATGATCTGGAAGTATTCTACAGACAGTCCAAATTATGAAGGGAAAAAAGATTACAAACAAATGAATAATCATAATGACGACAAAAACGTAATACGTACTTTGAAAGCAATATCACCAGGTGACATTGCCAATCCAGCTCCCATTGATTCAAAAGCACCTCTACCTCGGTAATACACTCGTGGGTCATAACCTAATAATGAAAGGTGCGCCGTGTCACTTCCACACGCCAGGCCTACTTCAACAGGATCCATAAGACCATTAACTCCAGCAGAAGCAATGCCATCCAAATTGGGTATTTTGGCTACTTGTAGAGGGGTCTTATGACCAAACCTCGGCAGTGACACGTCACCCACCCCATCAATTAACACAAATGCTACTCTTCTTTTGGGCCCCTCGGAGTTCACCATGCTTCTGTATACTGATCACCTTCCCCCCTGTTACAAGAGAAGGAGCAATAATGAATATGACAGGACAAAGTGGAAAAATCAAGAAGCCTCCTCTCCAGTAGGTTTAAGACCAGATGATACAACCCATTCAATTGTAATAAGAGGATCACAACCTGAGGCTTTTTATGTGTAATTATAAAATACTAACATATACAGACAGGAGTACTGCGAACATAATAGCCTTTTTGTGGCCTTTTTCCATCTTGAATATAAAAAAAATCAACTTTAAACGAAACGATCGTACTCTTTAGAATCCTCCCTTCACAAGAAAACAAAAAAGTAAAAAATTGAAATTATATGTAGCATTGGGTTATATATTCCACGAAATTGCATTTTTTCTTATTTGAATGTAACCAGTGGTGAAAAGATTATGCTATCGAATTACTGATCTCACAATATATGGGATATAATATAATACTTAGGAGAACCCTTACTACTAATTTCATGAAATTCCTTATTGTGATGGATTATATATTGCCAAACGGAGCCTTAAGTGAGACAAATTAGGATAAATAACGCTTTGTAGAAGACGGATTTTCATCAGTTAAATCCCCAAAAAAATGTATTAAAAGAAGCACAGAAAACAAAATGATTCAAGTGCAAGAGGATTTCTTGAAATTCAGAAATACCCACAAATATATCAAATGGGTCTCTCCATCAGCACAAACCAAATCAGGAATAGAAGGCTCAAATCCGCTTGTGCTCATCCGCCTTACCCTTTCCACACTCCATAGCCGAAAATCTAAGCCAACACGAATCCCTTACCAACCCGAATTAACAAAAACATTAAATTGAAACCATGAATAGAGTGATGCTACTTGTATTACCTCTCGAAACGGCTTCTGTTGTGAATCTGTAAATGTATTTTGGATTTCAAAAAGAAGATGATGATGAAGAAGAAGAAGAAGAAGAAGAAGAAGACGACGAAGCTAGTGTATGTGCGGGTTTTGTTGTTGTATATTGGTAAAGTTAGCAGCAAAGGTGGCGTAGGATAAAAAGCATCATTGGGAAAAGCAACAAAGGATTGATTCCATTAAAACTCTCAGATTTCTCAGAGAAACAAGTAATCTGCCACGTGCTCCATTGGCGACGACCTTGTCTCCGGTTGCACTTCACTGGTTAAATTATTTAGGGTATAATAGACAGACCAAATGATAATAGTGCTATTGATGTTCTATAAAATTATAAAATTTATCTGAAAATTTAAAATTAAATTATAATACTCTCTTGCTGTTAATTTAAGGTTAATTAAAAATTTGTATACATCAGTAAAAAATAACTTAGGGGGTGTTTGGAAAAAATTTTGTCATTAATTTTTAACTTTTTGTTATTAATGGTGCTCAATTCTCTAAGAGTCTTATGATATCAAATTTTTGCTTGAGATATCAAAAAGCTAAGATTAGAAGAGGGTCGAAGTGTTTTCGGTTGGGTCCTTTTCGACGATCAAATTAGTTTTCTAGTAAGGTAAAGAGCAAACAATCGAGATTAGAGAGAAAGAGAGAGAAAAAAAGTGCATCATATTAGAATATACCTGAATTCTCTTAACATGTTCCTCATGTGTAACTTTTGAACACGTGATGCGATTCTTCATACCGAACGATTATAATGATCTAGCTATAATGAAATTCTCCAATCACGAGACATAACACGTGTACACCACTCGCATTTGCAAGCACTGATCCTCCTCAGCAAGTGAAATATGATGATGAAAGGACCGATCTGTCTCATTTAGGGTCAGATCAGTCAAATAGTTAATTAGCACTCGATCATCACCTTAATCTAATCAGCCATTCTTTAACCGATGTGTAATAGAACGATTGAAATGCTTCTTTTATCCATTAGTTATTAAGATTAGAAGAGGGTCGAAGTGTTTTCGGTTGGGTCTTTTTCGACAATCAAATTAGTTTTCTAGTAGGGTAAAGAGCAAACAATCGAGATTAGAGAGAGAGTGAGAGAGAAAAAAAGTGCATTATATTAGAATATACCTGAATTCTCTTAACATGTCCCTCATGTGTATCTTTTGAACACGTGATGCGATTCTTCATACCGAACGATTATAATAATCTAGCTAGAATGGAATTCTCCAATCACAAGACATGACGCGTATACATCACTCGCATTTGCAAGCACTGATCTACCTCAGTGAAATATGATAGTGAAAGGATTTGGCTCATTTAGGGTCTGATCAGTCCAATAGTTAATTAGCACTCGATCATCACCTTAATCTAATCAGCTATTCTTTAACCGATGTGCAGTAGAACGATTGAAATGCTTTTATTGAAATCAGTTATTAATTTTATGAATAAGTTATAATTTTTTTTAAACACTCACAATTTTTATTATAATGTATAATTATTATTTTTTTATTTTAGTTATAAATTATCATATTTACCAAATACTCACATTTTTTTACTATAAGTTATAATTTATAAATTATTAATTTTAATAATATCAAACACCATCTTAAAATGTTAATATTATCTATTTATAAATTTTATTTTTATTAATAAAATGCAAATAATTACGTTTTGAATTTTTTGGGTTGGTGTAAATAAAGGTTAGAGATTTCAGCTTAAGATAAAAAAAAAATTTAACGTATAAAATTTAATTGCGTAATTTTTTTTAAAAATATCTTATAAATAAATAAATTTATTTGTTTATATATTTATATCTAATATAAAAATTTATTTATTTACATATCAATATAGATAATACAAATAAATAAATTTATCTGTCTATTTATTTATACTTAATAGATAAATTTATCTATTTACATATTAACATAGATAATTTAAACAGATAAATTTATGTATTTTATATATATATTTTAAAAATATACAGATAAATTTATTTATATTCTTTACACATATTTTTAATAAAAAATAAATAAATTATCTATATTATATATAATGATGGACCTTACTTGTCAAAAAATCTTATACTAAATAAAAAACAGTAAATAGTATATAAATTAGACTATTCATTCAATTTTTAATAAAATTTTAAAAATAAATTAAATTTATCTCATCTGAAATTAAATAAAAATATAAAAACCTTTCATAAAATCTCTAAAATAACATTACTCTCCATTGGGAAACTAATCAAACAAATATCGAAAAATAATCCTTTACTATTTGACTGTTGCAATAAAACTGATTTTTTGATCCTAACCCTGCACCTTTGTTAACATCGATTTTCTTCAACCCCCTCCTTCTTCTCCATCACACTAAGTGACCTAACATCGATGGATTCCACACAAAAAAAAAGCAACCAAAATCCACCGACGTTACCACCACCGTGACCTCCACTACAAATCACCACCACCACCACCACCACCGTCGCCACCCAACAGACCAGAATCTCCACCAATTTGTGCGTCACAAGTTCCTCGCGCACAAACCAAATAAAAAAAATAAACCAATTTGGACCCACCGCCGGAGAAAATAATACTTCCTCTTGCTTGCATTTTACTACTTCCCAAAAGATTCTTTCCAATTAGGTTTAGGGATTGGAGATTTGGGATTTCAGTCAAGATACAGAAGAAGAGTAGTGACCCTAAATGGCATCGATGTATTTGGATTGTGAAAACTTGTTGACTAAGTCCAGATCTTATGCTCAATATATATATATATGTTTGTGTGTATTTGTATATAACTATCTCTCTATATTGCTCCAAATATCACCAGTCCAGATCTTTTGACTTGTGGGTTTTTCATATTAGGAAGGGAAAGAAATTAATTCAATCACAGCAAAATCGAAAACCCAGTTCAGAGGGGAAAAAGGTTGTGGCTTTTGTTGCTTGCTCTAGCCTGGTTTGATTTTTTCTGGATATTGGAACTCAGAAGCATCTCGTCCACCAAAGTGTGACCTCGTCCACCTAAGTGAGTACCCTCCGGTAATCTCCTTCCTCTTTACCTTGGCTCACGGAAACACACTTCACGAGCGTAACAACAATCTCCACAACCAATAATGCAAAATCACGATCGGCACTCTCTAATACCAAAATCGGCAAATACTGACACTTCTTCTTCGCCGCCTTCGAACCAGAGACACCAATCTCAATCCCCCGCAGGTTCTCTAAAAATGAAAAATCCCTCATTTTGAGCATCCTTGTAGCGCATCCACGCCTCGAAGCAATGTATCAACCGAATCCTCTAGATGTGAACGGAATAGGGTTTGCATGACAATTGCGAACACAAACATTCCAAGCAATCTAGGCATAGTTTGTAAGTTCTGAACAATTGTGAACCAATTTGTTCGTCAATATTGGGCGTTTCAGAGAGGCGTTTGGGGATGGTTGATAGGGCACGATTGAGGAAGGGCAAGAACTTCTTGGCAAGAGATCCGACGGTGGAGCGTTGGTCTTCATTGGCGGTGTTTGACAGCTTCTTGGATTTTTAGGGGTTGAACGAGTCGCCGTTGGCGTAGTGCTTTTCGCCGTATCTGTGTTTCCAATCGGCGGACCGTGACCCAAGGTAGATATCGTCGTCAGATCCTATGAAGGCGCCGGAGCCCTCCATCACGGCGGCAGCGGACTCCATTCGATCCACGACGCACACTAGCACCGCCGCCGCCCCCTTCCCCCTCCACACCCTAGCCGCCCCCTTTGCGTTGCCGATCCTGTGCGGGCGAGGGGACAAGAGGCCAAAGAAAGGATTGGTCTCTGGTTCTACCATTACATGGAAGGAGAAAGGAGAAAGCATGAGGGTGGACTGAGATGAAAAGGGAGATGGAAAAAACAGTATATTAGGTAGGACCCGTAACGTTTATGTTTTATGTTTTATGTTTTTTTTTTTATTTTTTTTTGTAAATTGTAAAGAAAAATATATTTGATAATTTTTTTTAAAAAAAAAAAATTGTAAACAGTTTTTAAAATTTACAAAATTTTTAGAAATAGAAAAAATGTATTTTCACTTGTTTTATAAACACGTTTTGATTGTATTTTTTTTTTACTACTTCCAACTATTACATTCGGCTACCGCCTTCGACAATTACATTCGGTCACCCTCTTCAGCCACCACTTCCGACCATCGTTTCGGCTTTTATCCACCACATTTGACTACAATCGCTGTTTTTTACTATCTTTCTGGCTAACAACTCAAATCACCATCTCTAACTACTACCTCCGACCATCATCGCTACATTTTGTTATCATTTCTAGCTAATACCCTTGGTCACCACCATCTGGCCACCACCGCCGACCACCCACTCCGATCAGCGCCTCCGACCACCATCTCTACTTTTTACTATCATCACCGGATAACGCATCTAACTACCACATCCGACTATTGTATTCATCCGCAACATCCAACTATGGTATTCATCCACAACCTCCAACTAACATTTTTCAAATATTTATGTGCTAAACATGTTTTTATTTTTCGTTTTTTATAAAAATAAAAATAAAATATTTTTTATTTTTTGTAAACAAAAAATAGAAATCTGTAAATATTACCAAACAGCCCATAATAATGTAAGTAAAGGTAAAATGGGAATAAAATATAAAATAAGTGCTGATATTTGCAAATTTTGTCAAATTTTATAATAATTAATCGATAAAAGGGACATGTATAAAGCAAAAGAAATATTAGTGTCATTTCAAATACTTCAAGTACTTCTAGAGAGTATCTTTGAATTTTCACTTAATCCCCTGAGAGAGAAAGGTAATTTATCCTAGCTTTTAGTACAAAAGATTCTCTATCCAAATTTAGGGTACAAAAGATTCTCTATCCACAGTTAGGATAAGAAACAAATATATTATATGTTTTGATATTTACAATGTCATTTTTTATTTCTTTTTAAATAAGAAATTATTATCTATTTATATTATCTATACTATTATAAATGAAACACTAAAATTAACTTGAAGACAGTCAAATTTTTGTATCTTCAATTTGCCCATCATTGTAATATTAAATTTCTGAAATTATAAACACTAAAAAATATAACCGTAAGATTAAAATAGTATTTTTATACTCAACGATTACTTAACTTTCTAAAAGTTCTATACACACCCGCATAGAGAAATGAGAAAATTGTGGTGGAGGGCGGCAATGTGCAACGATAGTGATGATGATTAAGAGATTGAGCAGCAGTTCTCAAAAAACGGAAGCCATTACAGTCTTTCAACAGGGATTCTTCCTTCTCTTGGTGCAAGAATTACAGGTTCCTCGTCCTGGTAAGAATTACAAGAATTAATGGTTGAAAGTCTACTCTCTCTCTCTCTAAAGAAATGATCTTTAGCTTAAGAAAATTTTATGATCTTTAGTTGAAGGCTGTTTTTTTTAAACGAATTGATAGTTGTAGAAAAGTAACAAATTCAATAAAAAAATTAAAAATTTCATAAATATAAAAAGAAAAGATCTTTAGCCAAAGAAAATTTTATGAATTTTCAATGAATTGATAGTTGTAGAAAAGTTACAAATTTAATAAAAAAAACTGAAAATTTCATAAATATAAAAAGAAATAATCTTTAGTCGAAGAAAATTTTATGAATTTTCAATGAATTAATAGTTGTAGAAAAGTAACAAATTCAATAAAAAAATTGAAAATTTCAGAAATATAAAAAAAATAATCTTTAGCCGAAGTTTGTTTTTTTGTTTTTTTTTTCTATGTTAAACATTTCGTTTGGAGTGTTTAATCAAACTTCATAGATTTGCCTTCATGAATTTTCAATGAATTGATAGTTGTAGAAAAGTAACAAATTCAATAAAAAAAATTAAAAATTTTAGAAATATAAAAAGAAATAATCTTTAGCCTAAGTCTTTTTTTTTTTTTAAACATTTCGTTTGGAGTGTTTAATCCAACTTCATAGATTTGCCTTTATGAATTTTCAATGAATTGAAAGTTGTAGAAAAGTAACAAATTTAATAAAAAAAACTAAAAATTTCATAAATATAAAAAAAATTAATCT
>JAOTRH010000001.1:23367350-23380524 GCA_034768845.1 Heliamphora exappendiculata
TGAGTAAATCTAATTCAACCTATTAGCCACCACGTGGCTACGCCAATGACCAAATTAACACCACAAATCAATTTACACTCTGTTTGGTTTGGCCTGTGTTGAGTGATTTGGAGAGAAAATAAAATAAATAGAATTCTATCATCTCTTATTACTTATTTGGTTTGTTATATAAAGAGGAGAAATAAAGAGAATTGAAAGAAAATAGTTATCTATTCAAATTTCACTTTTTAAATCTTTATAAATTAAAAAAATTTGAAAAAAAAGAAACTAAATAATTAGCTATTTTTTATAATACATAAATTGCCTATTTAAAAATAAAAAAAGTTAAAAAATAATAGCAAAAGTAAAGTTATTTTTATAAAATAATTAGTATTATTATTTTTTCTTATAACTTAGGAGAAATTTTTTTTCTTTTTATTTTATTGATAACTAAACGGCTCTTAGAGAACAGTCTCTCCACAAGGCGGTGGTACTAACTGCCTAGTCTTGGCAAACTATTTATGCGAGAGATTTATGTCTTGGCGGTCAAAAAAAGGAACCAGTTGGGCTCTTTATTCTTTCGATTTGAACCTTCCGAAGACTGATTCGATAAAAAACGCAACCAAGAAACGGAAAGGGAATCCCAATGATGAGGGCGATCGCTTCACGTTTTCTTCACATACATTCCTCCCCCTCCAGTCTCACGTAAGCGTTTCCAAACGATTCCTCATCAATTCGTGCTGAAAACTCTGTTGATGCCTCATTTACGATACAATCATTGTGCCTATTTCCTGTCGAATGTCAATGTTTTCATGCAGGTGTTGTTAATTTCTCTTCTTGTTTTGGGTTTTTCATGATTTGTTGAATTTATATGTTTTTTAACGGTTCGTTTCTGAAGGGATCTTCACCAAATCGATAGCTCGGGTTCAAATTGACACGAAACTTGTTTATTAGTGTTGGGAAACTAGATTGGATGACATTCGATAATGTGGTTTCTCGAATTTTGTTGGTTTTGTGCTTTCTTTGGTGGTTAAACTGAATGTTATTTCATTACAGTTGCACAAACAACAAAGCTAACAGATGCTGCGAGGATAAAATTGGGTAAATATTGTTTATCGAACCCTGAAAATGTGCATTCTCTCAAATTGATAGCTCGGGTTCAAATTGACACAAAACTTGTTTATTAGTGTTGGGAAACTAGATTGGATGACATTCGATATAGGGGTTTCTCGAATTTTGTTGGTTTTGTGCTTTCTTTGGTGGTTAAACTGAATGTTGTCTCTGTTGGAAAATTTTAGTATACTTTTTGTGCAATTGTGATAAGTAGAATAATCACATAAAATTGGACTTACAGACCGTATGATTTTAATCTTGAACAAGATTAAGGATAACGTTCCACGCTATGTCTTTAAGATAGATTCGTCTTCGTTACGGTGCTTATGGTTTCACTTATGTCTATTTCCCAAGATATAATGATCTGAATGCCACATAACAAGCACTGCAATTGATGAGTCTGGCGAACTGAACTATGTTTTGTACTCATTTTACACGGACTTTGACATTATGTATACAATTAACCATATAGACTTTTCTCTCTTAAACCAAAAGAGAAACATGATCTATCTAGAAGAACATGTGCTTATGCAGAATAGTCACAAAGAAAGGGACATACCTATTCATACCCAATAGGTGCCACCAAAAGGATGCGTCCTAAGAATGGTAACTAATAAATTACCATCTTCAACCAATTTTCATTCACATTAAAAAACTGATTTTAAATTTTTTTTCCAACAGTTTCATTACAGTTGCACAAACAACAAAACTAACAGATGTTGTGAGGATAAGTTGGGTTGATATTGTTTATCGAACCTTGAAAATGTGCATTCTGCAAATGGATGTTGAAGTGGTGGGTGATAAGTGTGCATTTTCTCAAATTTGATTAACTTCCATATCTATTTGGTTGGAACTATGGATTATGGAATTGTGAAATCTTGGGTCAAATAAACTGATGACTATATGTACTAGTGGCATGTGCACACGCGATGCATGTGGGTAATATAGTTGTGAAATGGGATAGAGGGATGTGGAAGTGCTATGAAACGTCATCTAGTGGGATGATAATTCTAAGAAGCACGGACACTTTTATGAAGGAGGCGTACTGTGTCGGACACTGTCCTTCTCGGGCACTTTTCACATTCTTAAATTTGTGCCCAATATTTTTTAAACATGTCTTAATTTAAAAAATTAAATTTATAATATCATACACTTTCTCGATACTGCACGGATTTTTCATGAACACTTCAACAATACTTTTTGAACTTTCCGAACACGTCATATGCAATGATTTTTTTTATAGTAATAATGCTTTCTATTTTCTGAGACACAAATTATGCACACTTAACATGCTTTGAAATATTTATAAAGTGAAATATATGGCTCTTAAATTTTATTAATGATATGTTTCAATTACCAATGAATAAATCATTTACATGTTTTTCTTATAGTAAATACATAGAAATATAAAATTTTAATATGTCCCAGACGTATCGTATCTTACATTTAAAAAAAAATTGACAGGTCGGTGTCTCCATACCCATGCTACTTAGGATCATAATCAATTTTTTGGGGGTAAATTACAAATAGCTATCCTAGGTGTTAGTCAAATACACTCAATTCTTCGTTGTTGGAGAAATTAAAAATTCCTCCTTATTTTTTAATGCGGTTAAGAGAAGATGTAAAATTTATCATATATCCTTTCATGGTCTAAACATTTTGAGTCGTGCAATTTCCAATCTCTAAAAAAGATAAACCAATCACTACCCAATCGACCCTCCTCAAAGCCACTCATCTCTCTAGCGCCGAAATTTTAGCTCAGCCAATCAAATCGAGAAATGATAGTGAGGTACTGATTGTTTCACCATAATCCGGAAGAAATTTATAGATATTGAGAGAAAGTACCTGAAATTGCACTGCCGTATTTACACGAGGCTGGATGCAAATGGTGAGAAGGCAAGATACAGAACAATACATTCGAGTGTTTACACGGCAACTGAGCGATGAGGGTGTTGGTGCCATATAAAGAGGGACAATGGCGTGTAGAATGTGATGGAGAAATCATTTGACTGAATCCGTTAGTTGACTAAACGATATATTTACGGAGGGATGCAGTTGTTACATGATTTGAAGTTTACAGGGGTGGAATGTAACTTTTCAAACCACGAGGACTTGATTGTATTTGACCGATAGCTCACGAGAGGTATTTGTAATGTCCTTAACAATTGAGATCTTTTATAACTGTTTTGATACACGGGCAGTTGTAATTCGTAGGTATTTGTGAAATCCAAAAAATTGTGTGTCGACTTTGAAAAGTATCTGCACTTAATTGGGTGTTGCTTTTAAATAATATTATGTATGTATGTATTACTCACCTATATGTGTTAACCAAATTGACTTTAGTTGTTCATTTCTATGAAATGTGAAGTGGAAAGTCATGATCACGTATTCACGTGGTTTCTAACACCTTTTATCTGTAGATATTCATATATCAAGAATTCTATGGTACCAAAAGTTTGAACATGTCTGCAATAATTGGACTTTGTGCTCAAAAGATCAATTATTTCAATTGCTTTGCTCTTCTAAAAGCTTTGGAATTCTGTAGAAAGCTTTCCCATCGCTTCAGATCCAGCCCAAGTATTGGCATAAACGTTCCTCCCATTTCTTCTTCTCATTTGTTCGGTTTTGTATATTGTGGTTATATTGTCCATAGAAAGCTCGAGTTCGTTAGCTTCTGTCCATGGATGAATTTCTAATTTAATTATCTTTCTGCCGCTGCTGAGACAGTATAGTTGCTGCATCCAGAAATGGGAGATTATTGTCAACAGGTTCTAGCAAGGTGGAGGAACCTGTCCAAGTTGAGGAAGCAGAGACCGTAGAAGTCCCACCACCTCCAACAGAAAAGGTAGTTCTGTTGATACGGAAGTACTTACTCTCATTACTAGATATAAAACTCTTCAATATATATTTAATCGAACTTTTGGTTAATTCAGTTACTTGTTTTGGGTGGAACTGGATTTGTTGGATCACATATATGCAGAGAAGCTCTAAAGCGTGGTTTAACTGTATCCAGCTTTAACAGGTACACTTAAATTTATTACAGATTGTAATTTCGTTGCGTTTGTTTTGATTCCTATATATGGTTGGTTGCAGTGGTAGTTAGTTCAACCCCATCTTAATTATTTTAAGATCAAGTTTATGAAAATCTTCAATATCCGTTTTCAAATATTGTCATTTTCCATCTTTTACTAACATGACATCGAAAGGGAAGGGCAGGGTTAGAGATGCTGTTCTTTTGATTCTTAAATATTAAATTAAATCTATGCGTTCCAGTCAACTATTGTTAGCTAGCTATTAAATCAGTTGTGGACTCCTAAGTGACTTACCAGCTCAACATTGCTAGAAATTTATGAGAGGAGTGGGGATCCTTTGGAAAATCTATTTTATTTTCAAGCTCATGGTTGTTTATTTGTAAATGCACACACATATCTGTTTCCGTTGTTTGTTTTTCTACATGTCTATCATTTGATTTATATAGGTACATCAAATTGGTTGCTTCCATTCTAAAATCTCTGCTGATTTTCTTTATTTTTAGGTCTGGGAGGCCATCTGTACATGATTCTTGGGTTACTAGAGTCTTTTGGCATCAAGGTCTGGTATGAGTTTTTCATGTTTATTTTGACTGCCATAGATGTGGACAAATGAAATGTGAATTTTTTTCTTTTTCAAACAGGAAATCTTCTTTTGCCTGATTCATTGAAGAATGCACTGAATGGAGTGACCTCTGTGGTATAAGTTCTTTCAATTAATACTTATTTAACATTAGGACATTCGATTCTATTATACTATGAAACTGAGGGAAGCAGATTAGAGTTCAGATCTTCTATGCTTGTTCATAATTGAACTTGTGATGACTAAATTATTTCCAGTTACTACCAAATATAGAATGGTGCAACATTTTATTTTTTATTGTTTTAGAAGCAATTTAGGCTTGTTAGATTATATTATTACTTATATATGTTAGGGTCTTTTTATAATTAGTTTGGTGTCTCTTATATAAATACTGGTGTGATGTAGAGGTGAGGTCAAACTTCATTATTCACTAAGTTGAAGAGTAAAGTGGTGATTTAGGGTTAAAGGATGAGAGAAGGAAGAAAAGAGAAAGGCACATAAAATCTTATTAGAAGAATAATGAGGCTTGACTTCACCTCTACATCACAGCAGTATTTATATAAGAGATACTAAACCAATTACAAAAGACCCTAATATATATAAGGAATAATGTAATCTAACACTCCCCCTCAAGCTGGAGCATAGAGATTGAACATGTCCAGCTTGGAAATAAGTCGCTGGAAACCAGAAACAGCTAACAGTTTGGTAAAAATATTAGCCAATTTATATTTTGAGCAAACATATGGAGTGACAATTTGCTTCGTCATCATTAATTCCCAAATAAAGTGACAGTCAATTTCAATATGCTTAGTGCGCTCATGGAACACAGGATTATTAGCAATAAATATTACCGCCTGATTATCACAAAACATCTCTATAAGACGTGAAGACGTGATGCCAAAGTCATGAAGAAGAGAATGAATCCACAATATTTCAGACCAAGTATGGGCTATAGCACGATACTCTGTCTCAGCATTGGAACGGGCAACAACATTCTGTTTCTTACTACGCCAAGTAATAAGATTACCTCCAACGAAGGTGCAATAGTAGGTGGACCGTCTATCAAAGCGACTACCAACCCAATCAGCATCACTAAAGCCAATCACAGACAAATGAGCAGATGGACGATATAACAATCCACGATCTGCGACACGTTTTAAGTAGCGAAGAATACGAAAAACAGCATCAAAGTGTGGCTGACGAGGAGCATGCATAAACTGGCTAACGACACCAACAACATATGTGATATCAAGACGGGTGACGGTGAGGTAAATTAATTTCCCAACAAGCCGTCGATAACGACCAACATCTAACAATGGTTTCCCATGTTCAACATCAAGCTTAACAGTAGAATCCATAGGTGTATCAACCGGACGGGCACCAAGTAGTCCAGTCTCAGAGAGAAGATCAAGAGTATACTTACGTTGGGATAAAGAAATCCCTCGAAAGGAACGAGCAACCTCAATTCCAAGAAAGTAACGGAGAATGCCTAAATCCTTGGCTTGAAAATGATGAGCCAAATGTCGTTTTAAAGCAGCAATACTAGTAGAATCATCACCAGAAATAATGATATCATCACCAGAAATAATGATATAATTAACATAAGCAATCAGCACAATAGTACCAGCGGAGAAGTGATGAACAAACACCGAATGATCTGATATGGAACGCCGAAAACTATATGCAATGACAATAGAACTGAAGCGATCAAACTAGGCACGGGGAGATTGTTTCAGACCATATAGAGCCTTACGCAAGCGACAAACAAGATGCTCGCTGCCAGGCATAACATAGCCAGGGGGCTGATCCACATAGACCTCTTCTTGAAGATTACCGTGAAGAAAGGCATTCTTAATGTCAAGATGATATAATGGTCAAGAACGGCCAATAGCAACGGATAGAAGGATCCGAACAGTTAAGGTGAGCTACAGGAGAAAAGGTTTTCAAGTAATCAACGCCGTAGGTCTGAGTATAACCTTTAGCAACCAAACGCGTTTTGGGACGTTCAACAGAACCACCTGGAAGACACTTTACTGTATAGACCCAACGACAATCCACCACTTGCTTCTCAGAGAGAAGAGTGATAAGCTCCCAAGTTTGATTCTCGTAAATGGTATGCATTTTGTTAGGAGAAGGAAAAATAATGGGAAGTCTTATCCTACTGGATAGGCTAGCACTCTTATTTATAATAAAACTGGGGAACACCATTATATCCATACACCCACACACTCTTGATAATAATCATATAATATAATAATAATAATAATAAGTTACCACTAACACCTCATTCAAGCTAGAGCATATATATCAACCATACTCAACTTGTTACATAAATATGAGACACGCGAGCCTGGTAAAGTTTTAGTAAAAATATCTGCCACCTGTTCCCCTGTAGGAATAGACGCAAATGTAACAACTCTTTTCTGATATTCCTCACGGACAAAATGGCAGTCAACCTCAATATGCTTCGTTCTCTTATGAAATACTGGATTTGTGGAAATATAAATAGTCGAGGTATTATCAACCCAGAGTCTGGCAGATCTTATAAGAGGAAAGTGTAACTTTGTCAAAATTTGCTGAAGTCACATAATCTCTGCAGTCGCTAATGACATAGCCTGGTATTTGGCCTCAGCACTAGACCGAGATGCCACAGTCTGCTTCTTGCTCTTTTAGGAAACCAAGTTCCCACCAACAAATACATAGTAACCAGATGTGAATCTCCTGTTAAATGTGCATCCAGCCCAATCAGCATCAAAGTACCATTCCATTCCCATATGTCCATGATTAGAAAATTGGATTCCCTTACCCGGATTTTTGTGCAAGTACCGAAGAATTCGTAACACCGCTTGCCAATGGAAAACACGGGGATCAGACAAAAATCGGCTCACTACACTCACTGGATAACTAATAGCTGGATGAGTCATCGTAGTAAGATAATTAAGCTGTCGTCCCACTATACGTCGATATTGTTCAGGATCTGAAAGAATCGCTCATTCTTTTGGCTGTAGCTTGACATTAGATTTCATAGGTGAATCCACTTCTTTAGCACTCATATATCCTGCTCGCTCTAGAATATCAAGAACATACTTTCGTTGAGAAATGAACGCCATTTTCTTATTCTTGGTTACTTCAATGCCCAGGAGATATTGAAGTTCACCAAGTTCTTTCGTCTGAAACTTGGTGCCCAGGAATGATTTAAGCTCAGCAATCTCTCTACTGTCACTACTAGTAATAACAATGTCATCCACATATACGACGAATAATATGCAACCCGTTGAGGTATGTCGAAAGAATACAGTATGATCCTTTGTTGATTGCCGAAGGCCAGACTCCTGTACTATTGAGTTGAAACGGACAAATCAAGCCCTGGGAGACTGCTTCAGACCATATAATGAACGCCTTAAATGACAGACATGATTAGGGAACCCCTTTGAGCAACAAAACCAGGCGGTTGCTCCATATAAACTTCTTCCTCCAAATCACCATGAAAAAAGCATTTTTCACATTTAGTTGATACAAATGCCACTGATGTGATGCAGCCAGAGACAAGAATAAACGACCTGAGGCCATATTCGCAACAGGGGAGAATGTGTCAAAGTAGTCAAAGCCAGAAGTCTGAGTATAGCCCTTGGCCACTAAACGGTTTTTCAATTGCTCTAGAGTGTCATCAGAAGAAAGTTTGATAGCATATACCCACTTACACCCGATAGCTGTCTTCCCAAGAGGAAAACTCACCAGGTCCCACGTATGATTAGCCTCAAGAGCATTCATCTCCTCAATCATAACCGTGCGTCAACCTGGATGAGAAAGAGCATCTACAACAGAGCAATGCAAAGTATGTTAATCAAGTGTAGTAATACTCTTATGGACAGTGACTGGCAAACTACGATATAATGTAGTGCATAAGGGATGATCTCGACAACTACGATAAGAGAGGATCACTTTCCTGATCAGAGGCCGAATCCAACTGAGAAGATACTAACTCGAGTAGAGGAGAGGTGGTGGAGCCTGGAGAAGACGATGATTCTGAGAATGATGAGATCACAGGTGCCTCTGGGGCAGCAGGAGAAGACTCATCGGGAATATCAACCGGAGAACTGGTAACCGAAGAAGGTGCTACTGGTAAATCAATGGAGGAAGGATACAGCAGAATACGATCTAAACCATCATCACCAGTGGAGAAAGGTGTAGTTGTCGAGCCATAGAACGAAGCAGACTCAACAAACACCACATTTCGGGATACTATAAACCTTCGCAATTCGGGATTGTAACACCAATATCCTTTTTGTGTCTTAGGATATCCCATGAAAGCACACTTTAGTGCTTGAGCATCCAGCTTAGTCACATTCGGCCTGGTATTTCTCACATAGCAAATGCACCCAAAAATCTTGAATGGTAATGAAAAAGAAATCTGTTGAGGAAGTAAAACTGACAAGGGTGTAGCATCATGTAGGACAGAGGATGGCAATCTATTAATAAGATAGTATGCTGTCAATACAGCTTCACCCCAGAAGACTTTGAGAACTTTCATTTGGAACATCAGGGCACGGGTAGTGTCCAAGAGATGTTTATTTTTCTCTTAGCTACTCCATTCTGCTGTGGTGTGTTTGGGCATGACGTATAGTAAATAATCTCATGAGTACGCAGGTATGTACCCAACATGCCATCAATGTACTCACCCCTATTATCACTACGTAGGATTTGAATAGTTTTGCCAAATTAAGTTTGGACTTCATTACAAAGGGTTGTGAACACAGTAGGTAATTCAAAACGCTTCTTCATAAGGTAGAGACAAGTAATCCGAGAATAATCATCAACAAAAATTACGAAATATCAAAATTCAAATAAAGATGTGACAGGACACGGACCCCAGACATCTGAATGGACCAAAGAGAAAGGACTCATTGTTCTTTTATTATTCCTGGACACATGGTACACGCAGGTGCTTAGCAAATCGACATGACTCACATTTTAACTGTGTAACCTGACTTAAACTGGGGCATAGTTTCTTCAGACTTGGCAAGGAGGGATGGCCCAATCGACCATGTATATCTAAAATCTAAGATGATCTTCCGGAGTATGTAACATCCAAAGTTTCATTCATCACATACAAGCCACTTAGCACCCGTCTTATACTGATAGTATTCCTCAAAACTAGATCCTGAAAAACACAATGATCAGGAAAGAATGTTACTGAGCAGTTCAAATCCTTTGTAATACGGCTCACAGATAGCAGATTAAATGGATTAGCAGGAGTATGTAAAACATCAGAGAGTGTAAGTGATTGAGATAAGGCAGTTACTCCATGTCCTTTCATTTTCTAGGTTCCTCTATTGGCAACAATAACCTCACTATATCAAGGGGTCAACTGATAAGACGAAAAAATACTTGTGGAGTGGGTCATATGTGCAGATGCACTCAAGTCTATCACCCACGATCTGGGGGTGGCCATACACGCAGCTGGGTTACCTGCAACTGTGGCTGAGGGAGTATCGGCTGTGTTCTCAATCCTCATCTGGATGAACTGATTATATTTTTCCTGAGTCATATCTATAGTTCTCTCGGAAGAAGAGGAAGGAGCATCATAATCGGCTACTTTATTGGCCACAGAAGATGTAGGACACCCATGTAGCTTCCAACACGAGCTCTGTAAATGTTCCTGCTCTCCATAATAGAAGCAAGACATGGTGTCACGTCTACCTCGACTTCTGCCTCGTCCTCCATCACGGCCTCTACTGCGGCCTCCATCACCACGGCCTTCACTACGACCTCTACCACGAAAACCACCTTTACCTCCTCCACGAAATGCACTTAGGGTTGTATGATTACTCTGGTCAGCAGCAGTAACACGAGGCTCTTCTTTACTGATTGCTCTGCTTATCCTCCTGAAAACCTCAGATAAAGATGGAATATTGGACCCAGCCAAGATATGGGAACGTGCAGAGTCAACTTATTGTTTCACTCCTGCTAAGAAACAAACAACCAAGAACTGCATTCTCTGATTTCTGAAAACCTTGTATCGATTGGTGAAAGGTACCAAACGATCATACTCATCTGCCAACACCTTGAACTCTATGAAGTAATCCGAGAAAGGCCGCTCTCCCTGCTGTATCTTGAAGATACATCGCATCACATTATATAATCTGGACAAGTCATTAGTCGAAGAAAATGTCTCATCGAGTATGGTCCACACCTCTCGAACAGTGGTGGCATTAGCCACCAAAGCCTCAATGGAAGACTCCATTGAATTCAACATCTTACTAAGCAGTCTTGCGTCATTCCTCTTTCGCCTTTCTTACTCATCAGATCCCTTCTCAGGAGGATCGTTGAACAAATAATCTTCCTTTTCCATATCTTCAATTGTTAGCAATGCCTTCTTCTTTTGTAACACACATGTTTGTGATCCAGCCAATCTCGAATCCACTAACCGTGCGGATGGCGAAAACACATCCGTGATTCCTTGTCTGTCAATACTCATTGGAGAGTCACCAACCTTTGTCGAACTCTCTGTCGACATCATAATCTATCAATCTTAAGGAACCACAGGCAACCACTTCAACAAATAATAGAACACAGCCATAACCTTAAACAATCATAAATGAACCACTAAACATATCTTCAAACTATCTTCATAGAGGCAAACACCCGGTGACAGTCCCATAGACCCTCAAAACAGCAACTAGGGTTCTCCTCGGGACTGTTGGCACTAGCAAGAGCAAAGCAGAGAACTATGGCATCCCCTAGATCCTCAAAACAATGGCTATGGTTCCCCTAGGGGCTGTTGGCAACTTCCAGCCGAGAGAGAAAGGTTGTCGGTGAGAGAGAGAGGTTGTCGATGAGAGAGAGACTGTCGGCAACTTCCAGCGGCGTCTAGGGTTTCATGAGATGGCTTCGGCAGCAGAGGTGAGGGTCGGCGAAGGTTCTGGCGACAGAAGTGGCTGTTGGCGCTGAAAAAGGGAAGGAGAAGTGGCTGTCGACGCTGGAAAGGGGCCGAGAAGGGGCTGTTGGTGTTGAAGGGAAGGAGAAGAGAAGCTAGGGGCGGCTTAGGGTTTCATGGAGGAGGCTAGCGGTTAGGGTTTTATGGTGGCTCTGATACCATGATAGGAGAAAGAAAAATAATGGGAAGCCGTACCTTACTGGATAGGCGAGTACTTTTATTTATAATAAATTTAGGGAATACCATTATATTCATATACTCCCACACACCTGATAATAATAATAATAATAATAATAATAATAATAAGCTACCATTAACACATTTTCTCATCCATAACAAATTTCCAACCAGACATGGGCACAATCTTGCTTGTAAGAAGTAGGAATAGACACAGACGACAAACTAGAAGTAAAAGAATAGAGATAAGATGACAAATGATCATAAGATACAAAATGAGCAATAGAATGTTGTGTGCATGTATGTTTACCTCGGCGCAAAGCAATCGGTAAGTCATCGGAACTAGGAGCGGAGTGTTAAATATATATATAGTATTAATATATTTAGTATTAATAATATTCCGTGGGGATGCTCACAGTATCTAATGTATGCTTTCAGTGCTTAATAAATACGCGTGTACGTCTTATAATGTGAGACACGCTTTCCCATATTCTTTTCTCTCTCTTGTAACATGGTATCAGTGCCATAAAACCCTAACCCTAGCCTCCCAAAAACCCTAGCCGCACCTGCACAACAAGAACCACTGTCGACCATCTGAACCCGAAGCCGCCACCTACTCGTCTGAACCCTAAACCCACCACCGACCATCGTCGGCCTCCCTAAACCCACAGCTGACCATCCCCTGGCCCTCTAAACCCGTCACCGACCCTCGCCTGAAACCCTAAACCCGTCGCCGACCCTCGTCTGAAACCCTAAACTCGTCGCCGACCCTCACCTGGCTCTTTAAACCTCACATCGACCCTCGTCGGAACTCCAGGACTCCTCGCCGACCATTGTCGGCATCCTAGAGATTATCGCCGACCACTGTCGGCAACCCAGGAACCCTCGCCGACCTCTGTCGGCATATTAACCCCAGAAACTCTTGAACCGACCTTCGACAGCCCCTTCAGACTGGCTATCTGCTCCAGCCGAGTACAATAAGGCCTCCAGGGCTTTAAGTTGACCAAACAGGCCTCGCCGGAGCCTCGCCAGACTTTGTTAGCTTTTCCAGCTCAGTTAGCTTCTCCCCTCACAGCATCTGTCCACTTCTCCTGAGACAAATGGTGAGCATGATGCTAGATTACAGATGCTGTGAGGGTTCGGTTCAGTTCGGTTCTCTATCCCTTATCTGTGTGGATTGAGACTTGGTTGTGTGGTATTTTTTGGTTCCTTCATTAATGCACAAGGATGTCAGAGGATTCTGTGACCCGCGAATCCAATGTTGAAGCTGGTCGGCAGTGTACCACAGAAGTGTTTTCCTCATCCACACGGTTAGTAGATCGGCGACTTGATGGCGCCAACAGTTATGCATTATGG
>JAOTRH010000001.1:23387584-23450447 GCA_034768845.1 Heliamphora exappendiculata
TACTTCTGGATTCTCTATATTTATCGGTGGCAATCTTATCTCTTGGAAAAGTAAGAAGCAGGATGTGGTTTCGAGGTTAAGTGCAGAAGTAGAATACCGAGTCATGGCCTTGGCCACATCTGAGATTATGTGGCTTCGTCAATTGCTTAGTGAGTTGGGTAATCCCTGCAATGGCCCAACGAAACTTTGGTGTGATAATAAATTTACAGTGCATATTGCCACGAATCCGGTGTTCCACAAGCGTACTAAACATATCGAGGTGGATTGCCATTTTATTCGCCAAGGGTATCAGAATGGTATGATCGTGTTCGGTGCGGTTCGTACTGGAGAGCAGTTGGCAGATATCTTTATTAAGTCTGTTTCAGGTCCTCGGGTTCGATATATATGTAACAAGCTGGGCATGTTAGATATATATGCACCAGTTTGAGGGGGGTGTTAGCTTTATTATAATAATAATTATTATTATCTAGTGTGATTGGGTACACCATATCTTATTATGTGGTTTCGTTATTTTATAAATAAACAGTTGCGTACCCTATTAGGGTTAACGCGTTTTCATTAAGCTTAATACTATGTAATTGAAGTCGATAGTAAGAACAAAGTCACCGAAAAACCCCAAATCGAACTCTCGAAACGAACCGTTGAAAAACCAAATCTACCAACCAGAGGTCCAAATCGGGGACCAAATCTGAAAACCGACCATTGAAAGTGCAAAGTCGAGCGCAAATCCAAGCAAAACACCAAGCAAATTGAAAGTACCAAGTGAAATCCCAAATCGGACGGAAAGCGAACCAAAAAGTGAACCAAAATTCCAAAATCAAACTGAAAGCACCAAATCGGACATCAAATCCCCAAAGCGAGCATCAAATCCCCAAATCAAGTAGGCAATCGAGCAAAAATCGAGCAGCAAATTCAGAATCGAGCATGAAAGCCCAAATCGAGCAGAAAATAGAAAGAAGAGAGAAAAAAGAAGAGAGAAAGATAGAAAATCTTATTAAAAGAATAATGAGGCTTGACTTCACCTTTACATGATACCAGTATTTATATAAAAGACACCAAACTAATTACAAAAAGACCCTAACATATATAAGTAATAATGTAATCTAACAAGGCTAATTACTCCAAACACCGACCAGTTTGATATGGTTGTATAGGAGCTTGATTACTAAGGAACCATGCCCTAATGGTGGTTGGGTTAATGTTTTAGAGGGCACAAGAACTATATAGGTTCTTTCATCCATGGATCCTGTCTGTAACCTTTATACTCGTTGTTGTCCTTTGAGTTTACAACAAAAGGACTCAGCATGTGATTTTCATTCTCACACAAGGTTCTGAATGTTTGTTTGTTTATGTGCAACTCCTGGAGAGGAGGTTTTACTGGAGATTATTGATCAGTGCAACTCCTGCTTGGAATTGCTTTCTAGTTGTTCAACTTGGCAAAGTGGAAACATAAGTATTCTGACTATTACCAGGAATGTACATGGATTTTGTGGTCTATCCTTTGTATAAAAGATGGTGTCTGTTGCCCTTAGGGGTGGGTGTTGCAATGCAGAAGCCAGTTTCTATCTGTTGAGAGCCTGAATGCAAGCAATTTGTTTTGATTGGTTGGCCCTTGTTATTGTGTGAACTTGATTCCGTTGCAAAGCTTGTAATGGAATCAGGTTTAAATCATCAAGGAATCCTTTAACCGAATGCCTTGCGAGTTGCGATTACTTCATGTTCACTTAGTGGTGTGATGGATATCAATATGGGTTCCGATCGTCTTGACGGAACCTGTAGAACCTTTACGAAGGGCACTACCTCAAGTGTTCTCATTGTTGTTAGATCAATTGGCTCTCTATTGCATTTTTTGATGTTCTTTTATGTGTTTTCAAATAGAACTCATGTCTGCTTTGTGTCCCTTTTTGGTATGTTCAGTTTTCAATTTTATTGGTGCATTTCTTTATATTAGATAAAATTTGTAGATCTCATGTGTTGGAGGTTTTGGCTCAAACTCGCACATGTATAAAATCAATGGGACTGCAAACATAAATGCTATTAGAGCAGCTGCTGAACAAGGTATTCCATACTTCCTTTTGTATATTTCTTTTTTGTTTCCCTTGATTTTAGCAGGGATTTGTAATGAGAAAAAAAAAGGAAAAATAAAAGAATATGATTTTAAAAAACTTCTTTAAATCCCATTATGGATTTGTGTTAGAATAGATGTCGCGCGCACTTTGGGGGTGAATGAAAGAGAAAAGGTAAAAGAAATAAGATAAGTGCATGGCCAGGTTGCACAAGTATAGACGGAGGAAATAGAAAGTATTACATAGTATAATTTCAGAGTTTATAGAGGATTGGCTGAGCTTGGTGAGTGCTTTCCAAAAATTTGTTGGTTGGTTGCAGGAGAAATGCCTTTAGTTAGAATCGGCTCTGTTTAGAGTTCGTAGATGATGGTGCAGGAAGCCTCTCTAATAGCATTAATGCCTGCAGGTGTAAAAAGATTCGTTTACATCTCTGCTGCTGACTTTGGTTTAGCAAATTACTTGTTACAAGGATATTATGAGGGGAAGGTATTATTTTGCGATCTAGTCATTCATCTGCTACGAAATTACAAATAAATGGTTTTAAAAAAAATGAATAAACATTTTTATTATTAGTTTTGTATTTCTGGCAAGAAGGTTTGTTGAAAGTTTGAAACCCGGAGATGAACTGCATTAATATGTCTCATGTCGTTTACCGAAACATCCACAATTAAATGGAAAATAGTTTCTACTTCTAGTTAAGGGATTATAGACTGTGTGTGTGTGTGTGTGTGTGTGTGTTGAAGATTTCTTTTAACTTAAATAAGTGTTTAGGGCCTGATTGGTAACTAGCTTAAAAGCTAGCTTTTTTATTTTTTTGCGTTTTTAGCCAAAAAGTTAATTTTACTTCAAAGTAGGTTGTTTGGTAACTTAGTTTTTAAGCTAGCTTTTTTGAAATTAGTTGTTTGGGTAAAAAGCTAGCTTTTTTGCTTTTTGTTCAAAGTGGATAATTTTACCCTTCTATATATCTGATATTAACAATTATATGTAGTTGGTAGTGGCAGTAAATAAGATATGAATAAGGGGTATTATTGTATTTTAAAACTGGTGGGAGTTTGAATAGAATATTGTGGGAGTTTGTGTTTTGATTTGACTTTTTAGCTTTTTGGCATTTTTAACCAAAAAGTCAAAAAGCCAAAGTTGCCAATCCGGGCCTTAATATGGACTAATACTGATGCAGAAAGGTGAGTACAACACACTGAATGTAGAACATCTCCAGAGTGTATTTAAATCAAATAATTTTTATAATTGTGATGATTTTCATGTAACCATATTACAATATGAGTTTTGTCAGTTTGTGACCTGGCAACTGATGCAGCACAGAACCCGCCCCCCAATTTTTTTTTTTTGTCGTTGTTATTTTGTTTTGTGTGTTTCTTCGTCACCCTTTTTCTGATGAAGGCTCAATATACTGATACAGAAAGCGGCTGAAACAGAGCTAATGATTAGATTCCCATATGGAGGTAGCATTCTTATTCTCTATGAGAGATTATTTACGGTTGTTTCACTATTAAGCACAGTAGCAAAGTTCTTATTCAGTAAATGCATTCTGTTCTATAAAGGATGCCTTTGCGAATTGCAAAATTGTGCACTCATTTCTTGGGCAATAATTTCTGATTGAAAATGGAGTTTTTCTTTGGTATTATTTGACCATTTGTCTTCGTTTAATCACCTCACGTAGTTGAGGCTTCTCCCGAGTAATAAGTTTCCTATTGAAAATCAACGTAATAAATGCTTGTGTTGTGTTTTTTAAGCATAGTAATGTTTTATTAGTAGTGGTACCTGATTGAAGATCACCCCTTCTTTCAATTTCTCTTCAATGACTTTTTGAGCTTCCAGTCCCATCATCTGTTAGCAATGATATGTATGAATGAATCTCACAAGGTTTACAACTAACATAATCGTTCCATTTGAGCTAGATATACTCAATATGGTTGTCTTAATGGCAATTATAATTTCACAAAATTCTTTAATGATCTCTAGATCATCATGATTAATGTCTAACAACTTCTACTACTCAGTATTGAAGTTTCCACAAAGAGGGCTGGCCTTTGCGCCTCCTTAAGGTTGCTTAATTGCAACTTGGGTATCATGGCCATGGGTTTGGAAGAATGGGAACAGCCTCTCCTCGTGCTGGGGTGAGGCCACATACATCTGATTGGAGACCCTGCAATGGCGGAAGTCTTGCTAAGAGGGTTCCTTCTTAATGAATTTTGGAAAAGATGTCCAAATATTCTGGGAATATGTCACTCTTACACCCCAGACCATTATTTGAATTATGAGGTAATTGAAATTTGTAGTTTCTTCGAAACAATTATGAGATAAAGGAAGATGGTTATTCGTAGGGCATCAAAATATTGTGCTGTTAAGTTACTGGGCCTGCCATCCGTAGCATAGGAATATTTGCACCACTGAATTCACCACTTTGTTTTATTGTAACCATTCCTGATATTTCCACTATTTTCTCACGACTTGAATCTTGGATTTATTGTTATTCCCTGCTGCGCGTTATATTTCAAACATCTCCTGCCTAAAATGCATTCCATGATTGTGCATATGGATGAATATGGATTGCTGTGAAATCATGACACATGACAAAAAGTGTCTAATTTACTCATGTATAAATGTGCACATGTATGTGTTCTCATTGTTTTCCTTTGTCAGGCGTCGTTCTGAGGCCAGGTTTTATACATGGCACTCGTCAAGTTGGGAGCATGAAGTTACCTTTGGGCGTTATAGGGAGTCCATTGGAGATGGTAAAATTTAATTGCAATCTCATTGATTCTTTGTGATAAATTCTTTAGATAATTCATGTTTAATGTGTTAAATAATTCATGCTAGAATTTTTTAGGATAAGTTTGAGGATTTAGAGTTAATCTCGGATATAGTATATTATTTGTTATATTTTTGGCTTCAGTATCCCCCCTTTTTAAAGGAATTCCTTTATTTTTGGTTTCTAGAGGGTGGGGTGTTTTTTGTGATATGTAGTGGGAGTGTTTGATATCTTTGTTTTGTTATTTTCTTTATATTGAACTTATTTTCCTTCTATGCATTGTACATTTTGTTTTGTTTTCTTAATAAATGTTTTTTTTCTTCATTGCTAATAAAAAAAAATGATTTCCTCCCCCACTCCATTTAGTTTTAGATTGTGGTTCACAAATATTAGCCCATACAGAAAAAAATGGCTTATGCATGCACTAAATGGCACACAGCAGGCATCGTAATTCCTTTCATGCATTAGGATTGCCAATAAAGATCAGAATTGCTCAAATTCTCATGATTGGAGCAGCAAAGTGATGGAGGATGGGAAGAGAGAAAAAAAGAAGAGTTAAGAAGAGGGGGGAGGAAATGGGCCAGTCTTGAGAACACAAATCCACAACCTTAAAGAAGTCAGTTTTATTAATACAAGATTAACTATTACTATATCCAAAGACATGTTTTTTTAGGCTTCCAACCCCAATATAAAAGGATACATGAAACAAAATATCCTAATTAGATATTAAAATAAATTCCTACTAAAAACTAAATAAAATAAAACTACCAACTACACTTGTTGGACCAAAAAGGCCTCTTTTGATGCATTGGAGCCTTTGGGCTTCACTCAAGTCTTATTGGACCATAAGGCCTCTTTCAATGCATTAGACCCTTGGGCTTCACTTAGTTCTTCCCAAGTGGATAAATGTGCTCTAAGCATTTAAGGAAGGATGCATCTCAAAGCCAGTGTCGAAGCCATTGGATTGACCTCTTTTGCGTATTAACACCATAGTCTCTACTATTCTAGCCTCAGCTCAATCTGAAAAACACCTTAATTCAAATCATTTTGCAGAAGGTGCACAAATCCTTTGTCATGCATCTTTGTGTGCCGCCTTACTCTTCTATATTATATGCCAGTAGTGTAACAATAAATGACAAGAAGTTCCCTAGGGGACACCCCAGCAACTTAGGCTTCATTCTTCTAATAAAGAGACAAATTCGAGTCTCTTTAAATTACTTATCAGAAACAAGCTGATGAATTAATCTTGTACATATTTTATTGGCACGAACCAGGTTGTGCCACGTGACCAGATGATGTCCCACTTCACTATGCATCACGCGTAATCTGCATGCGTGGTTGTGTGTCTGGTATCTTTTTAAGAAAAGATTGAGCTTGCTTGACTTTATTATGCAATGCAAATGATCTTCTTATTAGGTGATTTTGCCTGCGGATGATTGTAAACCTTATTTGATTTACCACGAATTTGGTTGCTGCAGGTTCTTCAACATGCAAAGCCGCTCAACGAAATCCCGCTTGTTGGCCCTCTGTTTACACCTCCGGTCAACGTGAATTCAGTGGCGAGGGTTTCTATAAGAGCAGCAACAGATCCAGTATTTCCTCCCGGCATTATTGATGCACATGCTATTCTACGATATAGCCAACAAAAGTCAGCTTAATCATGTTGGGTATTTCCTTCTCTTTGTTTTGACTACACGAACATCGATAATCTGAATTCTTCCCTAGTACAGTAATTAGTTTTTGATGCCAGTCTCAATATTAATTTCTGTATCTTTCTTACAGTCATGCATTAATAAAGATCAATGCATTGTTGAGGAATTAACATCTGATTTTTGGATTGTTGCCGAAATGATATCTGGTTTTTTCAATGTCCTTTTTCGTTCAGTCAGTCCATTTTTTTACGGCAATTGTGTTTCCTGAGGTTATCAATGACGATAAATGCGTTCGCCATAGTTACAGCATACGGCAAACCTGTGTCAAATGTATAGCAGATTTGGGCGCTCTCTTTAGTCAAGAAATGGGTGTGTTTTGTGTTGCTTTTAAGATCAAATATTGGGTTTGTTTATTATCTTCTTATTTCCGATGTGCCACGACATGTTTTTTTTTTGTTTCAAATGCTATGTGGAACAGGAGAAAGGGCAATAGAATGGTAATTTTACTTTCATTAGCTTGTTCTGCAAGGAAAGATCTCGATTCGATCTAGTGTTTATGGTGGTAGAAATTTGATGAATTTCAAATGGTCGGTCGATAGAGTTTAATAAATCTGTTACATATCTGACTGCAGCAAGGAGTTGAAGAGGAAGCGGCTAAAAGCTGCAATTCTGTAATGAGGTGAATCCAAGAAGAGACTTGAGTTATCTTCAAGCAACCACCTTTAATAAGAACCACTTTTTAGTGGATGTGCACTCCAAGAGATTTTTGGAGTCTTTTTTTTTGGTCTTGTGAAAAGAATCTAATAAGGAGAGACACGTGATTTTAATTTAAATAGACGAGGGATTCTTATGATTTTTTAGGGGACGGATATTAGATATTTCTTAAAAAAATTGTGGGGGTGAACTTGCACAATTTTAAAATATTTGGGATGAATATTACTATAATTATAAACAAACTGAAACTTAGGGCTGGTTGGCACCATCTACCCCTGCTTGGGTCAGCCTATGAAGCTGCTTGATGCCTTTGGCCCTTTGAGTTATACCACTTTTTTTTAAAATTTAATTTAATTTATTTTTTATTTTTGAGAGCCTAGCCTCAGATTTTTTAACTATTTGAAACTAAATTAATCAAATATCACTAGTCTAGTTGTCTAGTGATCGAATTATATTTGTTTATTTATTTATTATTATTATTAAATTTATTATATTTAATATAAATACAAATATGATCTGAAATTCTGAATATGGCTCTGTTTGGGCTTTTTTTTTCTTGTCCTTTTGTGTTAATTTTTTTTATTTCTTAATTTTTTTGATCAAAAGATAAATTTTTTTACTAAAGATGAAAATAAATAACATAAACTATGACTTAGGTTTATTTTTGTTGTTTTTTGATTTTTGATATTTTTTTTTACTTTTTAGTTCATCTCGAAAAGAATAATTTAAAAAGTATAATATTATGGCCAAATGTTAATTTTGTTATTAAAATCGAAGATAACTAAAAAAATAAAATAAATAAATAAATAATTATTTCAAACGGCATGTGATTAATAATACTCGATTATTTTAATTTTTTAAACATGTCTCATGAAACAACTAGTCCGTCCATACTCAAATTGATTCTTTTATTCTCAGCTTAGGTCAACTATATTGCATGAGCCAATGGTGGTGATGGTAGTGTTAAAATGAGTAGTTTATATATTGTAATTTGTAAATTTGTAATAGAAATTGTAAGTGTTTGGTAAGAATTGTAATTTGTAGTTAAAATAAAAAAAAGTAATTATAATTTGTGGTAGAAATTATGAATGTTTGAAAAAAATTGTAGTTTATAGTTAAAATTATTATTAAGAAGTTAAAAGCTACTAACAGTATCTTTGCCAAATACCCTCAAGAATATATATTTGAGGCTCCGATTGGCAACTAGCTTAAAAGTTAATTTTTTATTTTTATTTTCGTTTTTAGCCAAAAAATTAAATTGAGTTCAAAATAGGTTGTTTAACTTAGTTTTTAAGTTAGCTTTTTTAAAGATAAAAAGTTAATTTTTTTATTTTTTGTTCAAAGTAGACAATTTTACGTATCAAATATATATATTTGCTTTTTGTTCAAAGTGAAAAATTTTATTTTTTTATATTTTTTATATTAACAATTATGTGTAGTTAGTAGTAATAGTAAATAAGTTATAAATAAATAATATTATTATATTTTAAAAGTGGTAGGAGCTTGAATATAATATTTTAAGAATTTGTATTTTAATTTAATTTTTTAACATTTTAATTTTTTTTTACAAAACGCACAACTTTAATTTTTTTGTCATTTTTAATTAAAAAGTCAAAAAATTAACTAAAAAGTTGCTTGCTTGAAGCTGAGAGTGGGGTGAAAAAAGTTGATTCTTCAAGTTGCTTGCTTGAAGCTGATTCTTTAGGCTCTTTCCCTATTTTTCTTTTTTGTGCAGTTGGGCCTAGCTAAGATCTTAGGTGAAATCTATTATAATTGAGGAAGGTGGCAACTGGCAAATGGGGTGGGAATAAAAGATGCTTAGGTGCTGTCTGTTTTGTGTTTTTTAGAGATTTGGTTTCAATTTTTTTTTTCTTCATGATCCGAGTCATTCATTTTATAAAATTTTTAAAATACATTATGTTAAAAAATGTAAAATGATTCGATATCATTAGTTACGTGGGCCGGAATAATAAGCATAATTGTGATAAAAAAGTTAAACAAATAAACGTAACCCAATTTTGTAATTATCAATGGGTTTGTTCGGCAAATGCTTTTTGCTATAAGTTTTTAGTTTTTTATTACTAATTTTAATTATAAATTATAATCTATTTTAAATACCAATAACTTTTGTTATGAATTATAATTTTTTTTTATTTCAGTTATAAATTATAATCTTTACAAAAAAGTTAACAATTTTTTCTACAAGTTTTAATTTATAAAACTATTAATTTCAGTAATACAAAACACTACTAATATTTAATTATTTTTATTTTTTATATAAATAACTAACTCAAAGAAGGCACGGCATCCACTCCGTTCTTGACAATTATATGTCATCTACTCATTTTTTATAAGACGGAATTGCTTGGATGGACCATGAAAAGTACCGCAATTTTAAATATTTTGAATTGTAATTAAAAGAGCCAACGTGCCAATAGTTTATTGCCGATGTTTTTTGTAATTAAAATTATGAATTTATAAAGTGTAAATAAAAATATTTAATTATAATTTTAAAAAAAATTGTAAATATTTATTAAAGTTATAAATTTATAATTTTAAATAATTAAATTTGTATTTGTTAATTTAAAATTTAGAAGTACAAGCAAAAATCTTTAAACCAACTTGTTTAGATTTTGTTAACATTTTACTGAATTATAAATTAAAAAATGGAAAATAATCATAAACAAACACGTTTTTTAAGAACCGAAAAAAATTTGTCAGTTTTTTTTGTAATTATTTTGGAAATTTCTTCTTCATCGGATAATTTTAGCCTCCGTTTGGATTAGTATTTTTTAAAATTTTTTAGCTTAAAAGCTAAAAAAAAAAAACAACTAATTTGGGCTAGTTAGGTTTTTTTTTCATTTTTTTTACTTTTTTTTTCACATGATTTGATATTTATTTTTTTACAAAAAAGTCAAAAAATTTAAAAATTACTAAAAAAACTAATGCAAACACAGATTTAATGCGTAAATGAGTCGGATTTCTTGATATGGTATTCTTATCCTCCAAAATTGATTAAATGGATGGATATGTTTCGGTTCCCATAAAAAGGTAATTGAATTGAATAAAGTTATATAATTTAATTTGATTATGTTATCTAATAAAAGGAAAATAAAATGATATTTTATTATATTTTACATTTTATATTTTGAATAAACTTATTTAACATTTTTATATAATTTAATATACTATTTTGAAATAACAAACGTAATAATAGATAAGAAACAAAATTTTAAAATTGCACTTATTTTTATTCAAACTTATAAAATGTTTTTTTGAGTGTTTTAAAATAATATTTAAGTAAATTTGAAATTTTATAAGGGAAGTAATATTTTTATATTGTATTTAACTTGGTATAAACTTGTTTAAATTAACTAAATATAAGGTTCTTGACATAGCAAAATAACATAAAAGAATTTATGTAATTTATCCTAATTAATTGGATAAAAACTTAATTTAGTTTGATTTAATTTAATTATATACAATTTAATATAAACTTATACAATATTTATTGTAAACGTGGTTGAATTCCACATTAATAGCAGGTCATTGATTATATATGCAATATTGACATAAATACAACAAAAAAAAATTACTTCAAATATTGGCCATGTTTGGATAATTTGTTTATTAGCTTATTTAGTTTATAAGCAACCAAATAAGTAACTTTGTTTGGTTTGCTAAATAAGTAAAATTTAAGCCAATAATCAATAAGTCAATAAGTTAAATAAGTAACTTTTAAACAAGATTAAGTCAAATATTGTTACTTATTTAAGCAAATAAATAAAAATAAGTAAATAAATTACTTAAAAGCTAAAATAGCCAAACAAATTTTATTTTATTTTATTTTTGTTTATTTCACAATAAACAAATAAATTATTTATACAAACGGGGCCTGTATAGGTTGAATATATCTGTATATGTATTATCTTATACAATCTAATTCCTTTTGAGAGGAATTGAACTATTTTACACATAATAATATTATTTATCTCTTTATCTTATTTTTTTATCCCTCTTGATCTTATTATGTATTTATATATGTTTTACGAATATTAATATGCTTTTTCAGTGGAAGAATTATTCGAAATATTATAAAGTATTATTTACATAATTTTTTATTTAGAATTGTATAATAGAATTTCAAATAAAGTAATACTGAGTTATAAAAAGTAGAAAATAAGAATGATTCTACTTAATACATATTAAAATCTTTAATTTATTAATAAAAGATTTTACAGAGTTTTTAAATTATACTGTTTGATTTATTCAAAAAGCTAATTAATTTTTTTTATCTTTTAATAAAAAAAGTCTATACACATCTCAAACACTATAACTTTTTTTAAACTAAAATTATTATAATATTTCAATTTAAAATGTTAATTCTTTTTACATAAATCTTTACATAAAAAAAAAAGTAGTGATAATATTTCAAAGGAAATGGCTTTTCTCTAGTCCCTCATGGAATCACATCGGTCCAGTTAAGTTATTTTTTTTTTTTTGTCTAAAACGAATATATTTTAATAATTTGAATCGTTTATTTTATTGTTCATAATACATATATTATTATTGTAAAAAATTAAATTGATTGGATATCGTTAATTATTTTAACAAATTACATATGTATTAATAAAATAAATAATAAATAAATATCAGAGCTTATTTTTTATTAACACAAATGTGATTTGTTAAAACAGTTAACGATATTCGATTAATTTAATTTTTTATAAAAATAATATATACATTATGAACAATAAAATAAATATTTTAAATCATTAAAATATGTCCATTTTAAACTAAAAAATAACTCGACTGAATTGTCCAGTCCCACGAGGAATTGAAAAAGAGTCGTATCATATTTTAAATATTATAATTTAAAAATAAAAAAAATAAAATATTATATATTTAAAAATAAAATAAAAATACTTCTATATAAAATTATTTCAAGCACTCAATTTTTTTAAAACAAAAAATTAAACATCTTAAAATCAATTTTTTTACACATGCCAAACAAAATACTATAAAAATAACTACAAATTTATCTTTTTCCACACGTGATTCCGCAAACAAATCCTCAGCCACGAATATTTCCTTCGGCAGACAGCCAACCAATGAAATCAGTGGCTGTTTTTGTCCGAGAAAAAGTTGCGTTACAGGTTTACATCTAAGAAAAGGTACGACGGTAAATATTTCCAAATTACGTGGCAATCCCATCAACTTGCCTCTCCGGTTCTCCCCTGTATATATATATGGGCCAAGCCCCTCATCCTCATCGATTCGTTCTACACCAAGATCTGCCTCCCAACTCTCTCTACGTTATTCTGTTGTCATCTAGGGTTTCTTTAGTTTTGTTCGACTACGATTCACAACGATCGTAAATCACATATAACTGTACGGAGAATCGATCCTTATATTGCTTTTGCGGTAATTTTGCCGTATATTTTTGTGTATTCTGATTGAATTTGGTTTCTTTTTCTTTTTAGGGTTTCTTCGGATCGAATCGGTTGTGAGATTTGTGCCACAGGTTTATTGTCTGCAAGTCTGGCGCTTTTGATTCTCGTTTCTTCGTTCTTTATCTTAATTTTGTGAATTGTGATATTGATTTCACCGATTAATGTTCAAATATACGTATGGTTATGTTTGAGTATGTGTGGTTCTTTCTAGAGGCCTGTACTCTGCCTATAATGACATATTATTTGTTTACTTTTGTTTTTAAGAGGATTTTTTTTTTCGTTCTTTGTTCAAATTATAATTTTTTTTTTACTTATCTCATCTCGATGACCAGGAAAAGATTTTTTTTTAACAAAATAGAAAAAAATTCATAAAAATTAATCAAATAAACAAATTTTGTGTTGCTTATTTTTGTCTTTAATAAACTCTTTCCATCTTTGATCAAAAGGCCTTAACAGCTTGATTTGCAAATGATCTGTTATCAATTGAAGCTGTTTTTTGGAACAATTTTTTCAGCAGCCGAAAATCTTGGGTGAAGTTTGATTTGCAAAATTTATCCTCAAACATTTTCCAGATTTACAACATTTTGACACTCTTCTCCTTCTGACGGGTAACGCATTGCATGCATTCATCCATTTTTGATCATTTGTTCAAGATCTATGGTCACTAACAACCAAAAATTGTGGGCCTCTATAGGTAAACATAAATTCGCAAGATTTGGATCACAAAATTTCAAATTTACATTTTTTGGGGGTATTTCTGTCTTTTGACAATTCAGAATTTTTATTTTGTTTTTATTGAATTTGTTCAAACTAAATCTATTCAAAGTAAATTTAAAATCTTTTATATCTTGGTTGTTTAGGTTAGATTTATTTATTCATTTGTTTTTCCATAAGTAATAGGTTGGATTTATATATATTTAATATTGTACCACTTTTAAATATTTTAAAAATATTAAAAAACAATTATTATTTTTAAATTACTTGTTTAAGATTATGCAAAGTATGTTTAAATTTAGATCTTGGTTGTTTGACTTTTTTTAAAAAAATTTAGAATATATATAATGTTGCATTATCTTTTTTTTTAAAAGTTGAACAATAATTATTTTTAATTATTTTTATATGTTTGTTCAAGATCTATAGAAAATAACATAAAATCTTTGGATCTTGATTATTTTACGTAAGATTTGTGTATTTAGTGATGTATTATTATTTTTAATTATTTTAAAACTACTAAAAAATAGATCATATGTTTGGATCTTGTCTAGAAAGTGAGCAAAATTTATAAAAAACTATTTTAAACTCTAATAAATGTGATTTTGAAATAAAAACATGCGCATTGGTTAAATTTTAGCCAATTACACAAAAAAGGGAAAAAATAGCATTTACGATTACGCTATGGCAGCTATATCTTGAAAGTACATCACCATCACTGTTCTTGTTACCGTTATGGCGATAGCTACCACTATTTAAAACCATGATATTAGGAGATACGACCAGGGATTGAAAAACATGTGGACTTCAAAATTTGTGTTTGTCTCTCATTTTTTCTTTTATTACATGGTGGTTTGTTTTTTTGTTTTTTTGTTTTTTTGGTATCTTTTAGATATAAAATCACTTGAAATATTAAAGTCTTCAGATTGACTGAGATATCTATCGTCAATATTAATTACTCTTCTCTTCTGTTATCCAAGGCTATATATTACTCTAAACAAACATAGTATATATGAGCTCTTAGTACATTTAATCTCATATATGAGCTCTTAGTACATTTAATCTCATATCTTTTTCTAAGTATTATATATATTGTGCTATATTTTATAGTATTATATATATCCTTACCCCTCTATATCATTTCATTTTATACCCCCATAAACAAACATCCCCAAGGTCACAAAGAGCTCATGCATTTGACTATTCACCTTTTCTATTGTCTTTTTGTTCAGAAATATTATGGAATAGCTATGCATTTATAACATGATAATAAAAAAATGCAGCCTGGTTCACGAAGCTCCCGCATGGGCATGGGCGGCATCTGGGGAGGGGCTCCCGCGCATGCGATGCGGGGTCTTGGGAGGAGGCAGACCACAATGGGTTTGTATTGTACAGTACGAAGTTGTACCTTACATTCGCAAGAGGCTATTTTCATGCCTCGAATACATGGCCTCTAGGTTACACGATGACAATTCTTTCGTTGCGCCAAGGGTTCTCAAAAAATTGCCTTGAGCTCTTTATGTGGGGTTGGTTTGGATGGAATGGAAATAAAAATCTTTTGATGGGGTGAAGCCCTTCATAGTAATTTGGATGGTTCGCTACTTGCCTATATGAGAGAGGCTCACAATCTATTCATGTGGTGGTAGAGTTTGTAGAATCCTTATTGGTGGATTAACTCCTTTGTGTAGAGGGAGAGTTTTTGTGAACAGGTGGCATTTCCTTTTATACCCTTAATACATTATATTTATCTTGCTTATTCTTTCTTATCAAAAAAATATATGTAGTTTATTTGCACTGCTCTAGTTTGTTTCATATTCCTTTGTTAATTGTTGTAGTTCTGGTTTCGCTACCGTTTTGCAAGCATTCAGACATGGTGAAATAATTGACATGATGATTCTTTCTTTGCTTTGTTGTCTGTGGATCTATTGTCCACGAATATTTTGGGTGCTTTGTTTCATTGCATCTGGTCATGACTTTTCTTTCGATAACTTGTGCAGGACTGAATGATCTAATGGAATCTAAAGGTGGTAAAAAGAAGTCTAGTAGTAGTAGTAAATCCTTATTTTATGAAGCACCCCTAGGTTACAGCATTGAAGACGTTCGACCCCACGGTGGAATCAAGAAGTTCAGATCTGCTGCTTATTCCAACGTAAGTTCAACTTTCACTTATTTTTTCCTATTACTCGATGCAAAAATGTTCTTTGTTCCTTTGGTGTACGATGCTGCATACACCTAATATAATGTATTTGATATGTTGCAGTGCGCACGGAAGCCATCCTGAGATTTCCCAAACTGTGACATAAGCGCCAGAAGTGGCCAATACATCAATATTTTGCTCTTGTTCTTATTTCTTTTCTCCTCTGTTCGTCATCTACTCGTCTCACTTTGCAACAGCATTGCTTTCTCTTATAAGGCAAGATGGCCTTGCCAGTTTCAGCTATTGGATTTGAAGGATATGAAAAGAGACTCGAGATATCATTCTTTGAACCTGGGATCTTTACCGACCCTGGAGGCAGGGGCCTCCGCGCTTTATCAAAATCCCAATTGGATGAAATTTTGAAACTAGCTGAATGCACCATTGTCAGTTTTTTGTCAAATGATGACGTCGACTCTTACGTTCTTTCTGAATCTAGCCTATTCGTGTACCCATACAAAATCATCATCAAAACTTGTGGGACTACAAAATTGCTTCTCTCAATCCCATCCATCCTGAAGTTTGCCAATATGTTCTCCCTTTCTGTGAGATCCGCGAGGTACACTCGTGGAAGCTTTATATTTCCCGGGGCTCAGCCATTTCCTCACCGTAATTTCTCAGAAGAAGTAGCTATCCTGGATAGCTATTTTGGCAGGCCTGGTTTTGGCAGCAAGGCTTATGTGATTGGTGATGATGAGAAACCACAGAAATGGCATGTTTACTCTGCTTCAGCTGAATCTACGAATCATTTTGATCCCGTCTACACTCTAGAAATGTGTATGACTGGTTTGGACATGAAAAAGGCTGCTGTTTTTTACAAGACTCGAGCAAGCTCTGCTGCTGAAATGACCGATCTCTCTGGTATTAGAATGATTCTTCCTGATTCGGAGATATGTGACTTTGAATTTGACCCTTGTGGCTACTCTATGAATTCTATTGAGGGAAGTGCAATTTCTACTATTCATGTCACACCTGAAGACGGCTTCAGCTACGCGAGTTTTGAAGCAGTGGGATATGATTTGGAAGACGTGAATTTGACCCATCTGCTCGAGAGGGTGTTGGCTTGCTTCAAGCCAAGCGAGTTTTCTATTGCTTTGCACGCCGATTTTGTCGATGAACTTGTTTTCGATGTCTGTCTGGATGTGAAGGGATATGTCTGCGGAGATAGAAGCTTTGAGGTGCTCGGCAAAAAAGAGTCTATTGTTTACCATAGCTTTGTAAGAGATGATTGTGGCTGTGGGTCGCCCCGGTCGATTCTGAAATGCTGTTGGAGTGAGAACGAGGAAGATGAGAAAGTTGAAAAGAAATAAAGCTGGACCAGGTATTGAGGTCAATTTTCCATTCCATGGTTGCAAAATAATACTTCATTGCTCCATTTATTCGGTTTAGCAGTCTGTTAATGTTTTGTGATGGTAGTTTCGCGGGATGGTTGAGGTGTTGAACCATAAATTTGTTGTTCTGATTCATGCTATAATAATTTTTCATTTTCATCCTGCATTGGTGTTTTTTATTATTGTTGGAAGCTATTTTGTTCCTCAACGGCTAAGAAAGTTTGAATACTGTATATATGTTAACTTCCATTCACTGTTGGTCATGGAGATTGCAAGCAAGATGCTGCAAAATTGAATTGTTGTCAGACAAGGCAACTATGATGCCATGAATTGCAAAACCTTTTTGGATTTTAGCCACAACCAAACATAGCACCACCCTCTAGGTTTGATGTATTTCTTCTGTTTTACTTGCTCAAATACAACACCACTAGCAATTATTAGACAGTTTTGGAGTGCTGCCACTCAATTATATATTGGAAAACATTTCGCTTGGAACATTTGGCCTAAGTAGGAGATGAGAATGACTTGACTTAGTGTTTATTAGGGATAGACCCAGGCTTAGTGCCTTTGACCATGGGGCCCACGGTCCCCAGCTTTTTCTGCCTATTTTTTTTCCCTTTATAGAAGATTGCTCCAATTTTCTTAATATTCAAGTGACTTTTAGTTAATAAGTATGGCTCCATAAGTAATAATTTTTGTGAGTTTTTTTCTTTTAATTCTTTTAGGAGTTTAGGTCAGCTTGGGAGTTCGATTGAGTTTGGGTTTTCTTTTAATTCTTTTAGTTTGGGTTTCGAAATCCTTGACCCAAGAAAGGTAAAAATTGATATAGAACCAAGATTTCATATGAAATAGTTAAAACTATTTTTTGGGGTAGTTTTTTTAATATCTTTTTGTAATAGCTTTTTTTTCATCTAATTAAAATCAAAATTTTGATATCAAATAATTAAAGCCCTTTTTTTATACGAAAACCCAAATTTGGGATTTTTTTTATGCTTTTTGTATACATGTTTTTGCATCAATTTTACTAATTCATAGGAAATAGTTATACATTTTTATGCCTTTTTTTTATACTAAAATCCAACTTTGGTATTTTGGCAGTACCTAATAATTTTTCTTTAAATCACACTCCAGTGATTTTACAATGCAGAATTTGGAGTTCATTTAGTCAGGAGTGGTTGAATTTCAGTGACCTAAGACAAGGATGGCTGAATTTCACTTACAATAATTATGGTGTATGGCATTATTGAAATTAATAGTTTACAGATTGTAGTTTGTAACAGAAGTTATATTGTTTGGTAAAAATTATAATTTGTAATTAAAATAGAAAAAAAATAATTATAAACTATAGTAAAAGTTATAATTATTTAAAAAAATGTTTAATTTATAATTAAAATTGATAATAAAAAACTAAAACCTACATGCAGATGACAAAACTAGAAGCATTGCATGCAAAGGACACGTGCCTTCAGGGGTTCTATGGCCCTACTGTGGATTGGTGAGTAAGCAAAGTGGGTTCCACGAACGGCACTTACCTTTAGGGGCTCAATGGTTTTTTTTTGTTTTGTTTTGTTTTGTTTTGGGCTCAAATGTACTTAATGTGGATTGGTGAGTATGTAAAGCGCGCATGCATGCATGGCTGCTTCTGGTTTGGGTTTTTAATTTAGAAGCATTTTATTCAAAGCACAACGGCTTCGTGCCACTGACTGGGGTTATAATTTAGAAGCATTCTATGCGCGCGCCCTTCTAGCTTTGGTTTTAATTTAAAAGCATTCTATTTAGTGCACAATAGTATCATGCCACTGACTTCTCAAAGGATTGCCAATTGTGTCCATCAAATTGTTGAACTATTGTTAGTACGGATGTTATTTTGGCTCGAGACCTGTGGGTAGTTTGGGCCAGTTCTTGTAGTGGTCTATTCAAGGTCCGAACTTGTCCGAGTCCAAAGAGGTGGGCCTATCCCCCATAGAGCACATAGGCTGGTCCGAGCCAAGCCTGTAGGCCCTAGCCCAAGACTTGGCTTGAGGCCTAGCCCAAACTTTTGACATATAGGTCAAAAACAACTGAGTTTGAGTTTGGCATGTAACGATAACATTGGCCCTCATCCCAGACCAACTCGAGTTTGAACCCAAAAATCTCTAACAGAGTGGGCCAGCCAGCTTGAGGCTCGCGCAATACTAGCTCATTCCAACAGTTACATTTTGAATTTCAAGGTTAGAGATCAAACAAATTTCAATTGAACAACGAAGATTCACTAATCATTGGGTGGCATGCGGTTGTCTTGGCCCGAGCTCGTTCTGCAACCCCCAATGAATTATTTTTTTTTAAAAAAAAAACCCTCAAAAATTGCCTATAAAGCCCTATTTCTCTTCTCAAAATTTCATTCACTTAAATCTCAATTTTCAACTTTCAAGCTCTTTCAAGTCTCAATTCTTCTATTGCTCTGAGTTCTCTGTTGTTTAATTAAAATTTTACTACTCTACATCACAATTTAAGATAAAGATCAAAGTTTAAAAATAAAAAATAAAAAATAATCCAAGATCAAGATTGAAAATCAAAGTTTTCACAAGATAGAATTAAATTTGCCTTCAGTTAAATTTAATTTGTGCATTTTACTTTTTACATTACATAATATTTGCAAGTAATGTTTTTTAGGTATTATTATTAAAAAATAATATTTATTTTCAAAATTCTACTTTTTATTTTATTTACTGCTAATAAATGAATAATACTTTACTTTTTTTTTGAACTTATATTATTTTTTATGAATCATAATCATCCTAACTATATTAGTCTAAATAATTATATTTATCCACCTCGTAGTTTTAGTTCTATTACACCTAGTGTTGTCAAATCATCCGCTTCCCCTACTATTGATGTATTTGTATCTGTATTAGCATTTGGTTGTAGTAAAAAAGCCTCCACCATATGGAGTAATTTTGAAAGTAGCAGAAAATAAAAAAATAACACTGTAGTTATTAAAATAAAATGTAAAATTTATAATAAATTATTTAGTAGCAACACAACGAGTGGCACTAGTTATTTACGTAGTTATACCGATATCCACATTAAAAATAGACTTTCTAATTTTAATCAACAAATACAAATAGGTACTTGGAAGGGTCCAATGAGTAATAAAGCTAATTTTTTTTACTATCCTATATAGGCAAAAAAATATGATAGTTATGAACATTCTTTTGTAACGAGTGAAGAACTGAATTTGCTAAACTAGTACAAGGGAGTTTTAATTCTAATTTTTTTTAAAATACTACTAAAAATAAAAATTTTACAAAAATATGAAAAATCAGATTGAATTAAGAAATTTAATAAAAAATATAAAAAATAAAATTTGTTTAATTTCTAATTTATGAACAACACAAGAACGTGTAAAAGTATCACTGTATTACAATACATTTTATAAATAATAATTAAAATTTAAATAAAATAATTATATCGTTTAAACTTATAAAACTCTCTTACCGGTCACACTTTAGGCATACAAATTAGAGCACAAATTATACGTGGGAGCTCCATAATAAAATATACATTTTTATTTTTTTAGATAATGATTCTTATTATAATGGAGGTATTCAATATTTTAAACGTAATTTACAATTGCTTATATTTGGTGAATTATTTCTTGTTTGTTATTCACATCATATATTAAATTTAATGGTTAAAGAAACGTTTACCGATTATGAGGAATCAATTAATAGAGTAAAAAAAACTGTTAAGAATAATTAATAATAGTACTAAAAGAGTAGATATTTGTATAAAAACATGTATTGAAGAAGGTTTAAAAGCTAAAAATTTATCATGTGATGTAGAAATTAAATGGAATGCTATAAATAATATGTTACAAGTAACAATAAAACAAAAAAAATAATTTATTTTTTAAAACCCAATCAATAAACAATATTTATTTACCAACTAGTTAAGATTGGGTAACAAAAATTTATACAAATTTTTTTTTGACGAATTAACTAAATTATTTTTTTATATTTATATTTCTACTACTCTACTTGTTTTATACTAACTAACAAAAATAATACAACATTTTATTGAGTGTTTCCAAAATGATAGGTATTTTAACATAGTTAATAATATGATCTCTAAATTTAATAAATATTATAGTACATTATCACATACTTTTAAAATGAATATAGTATTAGATCCTAAATGTAAAGATATTAGTTTAAAATATTTTTTAGATAAAATTTATGATAGCCAAGAACAATTTAAACCAATCCAAAATACACTTAGAGAATTATATTATGAATATAAACATAACGTACTGTCACAACATAAGCAACCAACACAGTCATTGATCACTTCATCTGGGGGTTGAGATAGGGATACTTTTTTTAAAAATAAAAGACTTAGCGAACACAAAGGTAGTTTTATATCAAAATTCAAAAATTATTTAGACATCTATGAGAATATCGATAAAGATAATTTTAATATTTTAAAATATTAAAAACAACATGAGTTATCGTAGTTAATCTTATCCACAATAGCTCGTAATGAACTAACAATTCATGTCTCTACAGTTACTTCTAATATAATATTTAGTGCAAATGGGTGGATTGTCAACAACTATAGCTTCAGGCTCAAGTCAAAAATAGTATAAACATCGATGATCACTCGCGACACATTATACGCATTATGTAGACAATAACATTTAGATAAGAAGACAAAATTTCAAGGGAAATTGGAAACTAATACCTTCGGAAGTTCTAAAAAAATTATTCGGCTCATACTAAATTTGTAATTTTAATTTTTTAAATTTTAATTTTTTAAATTTATAATTTTAAATTTTATTTGTTTAGATTATTATATGTAATTTTTTTTATTTAAATAAAAAATAATACAAATAATTATAAGCTTGTAGATACCAACCTAGTTAAAATGTACTTGATCTATTGGGATAATTTTTTTATTTTATTTTTTAAAAAAAGTATACTTTTAAGTTGTAATGTAAATGATTAATTTTCATTGAATAACAAAATTTTTATAATTAAATAACAATAACAAAATAAAAATTATTAGAAGATTATATTTAAAAAATAAAGTAAATATAATTAAGACCATTGTTTGTTAAGTTACAACTTATAATTTACTTTATGAAAATAAATTTATAATAAACCATTATTTATTAAATTATAACTTGTATTTTAAATTATAAGTGAGTACATAAAATATATACTTATAATAAATAACTATTTATTAAATTAAAAATAATATTATATTTAAAATATTACATATAGAAGCAATTAAAAAAACTATTGATAATAACTAATAAGTTAATTTATAAACTACAAAATATATAAAAACACATAAAGATATATAAATACAATTTTAAAAATTAGAAATTAAAAAATTATTTTAAAAAAACTTGGCCCATTCAGGCCCATCACCCTTGACCTGCGGCCCTAGCTAGGAGCCCAAGCTCGAACCCTAACCCTATATCCTTATGATTGGGCCTAAACTTTCCCCTCTTGCCAAATTTTGGCCCGACTCCATTTTTTCATCCCAAATAAGTCCTCTCTCTCTCTCTCTCTCTTTTTTTCAATTTTAATTAAAAGTTATTTTACTTTTTAAAATACTTTCCTAATGAAAAACTAGAAAGGCAAAAGTATTTTTCAATATAAAATAAAATGAGAAAAACACAAGACTACTTTTTACCAAAATATGAAAATTTCATCTTTAATAATTTTTTAAATCTGTCATTTATTTTTACATTTTAAATTTCTTTAGTCATGTAAAACTAAAAAGAATTGATAGAAATAACAAAAATATATAGCAAATTTTCAAGTGAAACGAAACAGATTTAAAGAAAATGTACAATCATTGCACGAAAGATTACTAATACCCCAAATTAGGGAGATTAACAATAGTGGCTGCACTATTTGTTAATCCAATATTTGTTTGATTGGACACTTATCATACTCCACTCAAAAGATAATATAAATACTCCCAAATATTATCCATCTTAACAAATCTTTTAGGTATTACTAATCCCGCTTATAATTCCATAGTATTACGAATCATCCACCATAAACCAATACCCATTATCAAACATGGCCTAAGAACGTAAGTTCTTATGACAAACAACCTAAGCCCCCGTTTGGTTTTCCAAAAACCAAAGTTAACCATTTTGCAAAAAAAGTTAATTTTTAAGCCATACTGTTTGATTTTTCAAAAAAATCCAGCTTTCTTTTCATATCTTAATCCAAAAAAAAAAAAAATTCTCTATATATCTCAAACACCCTAACTTTTTTATACTAAAATTACTATATGATTTTCCAAAAAAAAAGTTAACCTTTTTGCAAAAAAAATTAATTTTTAAGCCGTATTGTTTAATTTTTCAAAAAAGCCAACTAACTTTCTTTTATCTCTTAATCTAAAAAAAAAAATTCTTTACACATCCCAAACATTGAACTAAAATTACTATAATACTTTCGATTGAAAAAATCAATCATTCTCACAAAAACAAAAATATCATGCCAATATCCCAAGTACTACAACGTAAAAACAAAAAACAAGGGTATATTAGACATTTTAATAAAAATAAAAAAAACAACTATAAAAAATTATTCCAAAAACCCTAACTTTTTTTTATTCTTTTTTTTTTTTTTAAAAAAAAGTTAAAACATTTTCAAAACCAAACTTTTTAGACATCCTAAACAAGCCCTAAAGACAAATCAATCGAGCCCGATGAATCCAAATCCAGAATCATCACCAATCATCAATATGTAACTTACCTCATTTGGCAGCTTGATTTTCCAATATCGATGAGCGCTTTTCATGGCACAGGGCTGGGCTAATTAACAATTCAAAATTGTTGAAAGGAAGTGAACAAAACTTTTGCATCTGTGTAATCCACTTCACCTGAAAATCGTATTTGCAAAACAATAAGTCATCAAACGTGCTCAATTTTTCTCGGGGGGAAAGCAAGATTTTCAACTGCTATGACAATGAGCCCTCCACACTTAATTCAAATACTAACAAATGAGACAACAGTCAAAATGTTTGGCCCCCGATTGTTCTTTGTAGCTTGTCTGCGGCATTCAGTATGGCTGGAACTTTCTTGCAGCTCTCAATTGCTGTATTCGCTTCTTATCCTGCTCGAATTTGCTTTGCAGTGCCATAATCTCTGCAAGGAATTAAGTGACGAGGAGATATCACAAGCTGGAAAGAACTTTAAACAAGGATATAATAGAGCATGTCATGGGGTAATGTATGCCGCCAAAATACCCAGCACGGTCCAGAATCAATAATTGTATCCTAGAACTAAGTCTATAAATGCCACCCTCGATATGCCCGCCCTTTTGTCAATAACTTGAAAAGGATAGTGTTGAGGCAAGGAAAAAAAAAACCACTCAGTTTGGGGAAAAAAACATTCCTAAATGTAATCCATGAATTATAACTCAGATGTACTTTTCTCTATTGAAAAAGAAAGAAGAATTTCCAGTAACGAAATGCCTGGAAATGCAAAAATATCTTCAACCTTCATAGACAACATATAAACTTCGAAGAGATGCACAATGTCAACATTTAAATCCTACTGAAGTGTCAATTTATTGGCAAACCATTGCAAAGGTGATGCCGAACAGCTTACAGGATTGTAAACAAATAAAAAAGAAGGATTCAAATTAAAGAAATAAAGAAAAGAAAGGTCACAATCAAAAGAAAATAAAAATTATTGATCCCAATATCAAGACTCAATTCATTCAACCCAATCTCAAAGTCTTCCTAAACCTATTACATAATAACCTGTTTATAAGCATAAGCACTTAAGAAAACTCTAATTAAAGCTTACTAAAAATAAAAGATTCCAATTCAGAAAATTCTAATTAAAGTTCCTAAATTTATAAGATTTCAATAAATTAAAAATATAGAATATTACTAAAATTACTGAAGTCCTAAATCTGTAAATATCTTTCATAATACGCCTTCTTGTTCCCCATCAAAAGGGCTCAAGAATTCCTTCTCTTTCAAGGTTATGTAAAAAGATTCAATATTATTTAGGCACCATCAAGACAATCCATTACATTAATTGAATGCTGAATCAGGTTGAGAACTCAAATGTACTGGTAGTGTCTTACAGAAATAGGTGGAATGAAAATAGCATGTAGCATGTTAGGATTTCAGGTTAATGTATCAAGCTTAGGGCATGTTTTCGAGTGAGATGCAGATGGTTGATGTCTCAATTAAACCATACGGCCATTTCTTTTGCCTCTGTTAAAATCATCAGCCAAAGCCTCAAAGCCTTTATTAGTAAGATGTGGTTCTTAGAAGAAGGAAAGTTTTTCATCACTTGCAGAGGTCCTTTGAAACTTGATAAATGGTTGCGAGTTGAAACAATTATTTGTTTATTAATGTATCTAAGAGAAATTGAGAGGATGGGACCAGATGAAAAAGTATAAAACATGCATCGCAATAAAAGGAATCTAACATACTTGCAAAACAAATTCATAATTTGAGCCTTTAAATATTTGAAAGAATAGAAGGAAAACGTGGTAGATTTGCGACCGTATCAGCACGCGGAACAATTCATCTGTTTTGTTCATTAGCCATTTAACAGTTCTATCAAAATATGCACAAACAGTGATTCCTAGGAAAGGAAGAGAGATTTGTCAGATTCAGCATACCATTTCTCTGGGCCTCTCTTTTCTGGAACCGATAGAAATCTAACCCAACATCTTTACTTTTCTTCTTGGACATATTTTCCAGAACAGCAGCCTGAGCAACAGAACCCACAGTAACTCCACTTTCAGTGTCCGTTGTCTTTTTCCGACCCTTGTGATGTACGACAACAGTCCATCCACCTTCAGCAGCAAGGGCTTCTCTTTCTTTTCTTGCCTGCAAATGCCATAATACATATATTGAATGATAGAACAGTCAGGGGCCAGATGCAAATTCACAGAAGGAAATATGACGAGTTCTATCGACACCTAGAAACAGAAAGATTTGAACATGTTTTTATAAGTGGTAAGCCAATTTATGTATATATCACATAAATATTAGAAACCCATAAGATGACATTCCTGTATGCTTAAAATACCAGATTACTAGTACTACTAGTAGTCTAGTACTGAGAGAGGCTAGAGTGCTTGACATTAAATACAACAAGTGGCGTTGATGTATGTACAAATGAAAAGTTACACGTAAATGTCACATGACAAAACATCCTCGGCCTCCACTAAAATAACAGGAGTAGACAGAATGGAAAGTCGTTGATATGCTCGTGTTATTTCCAATAGCTTGATGTTGATAAAAATTGTTAGGCCCATTTCCTAACAACTTTAAGTTTTTGGGACAATTAGAATTCTTAGCATGGTACCAGAGCAGTGGTCCTAAGTTCGACTCCTATTATCACTCTGTTCTGCTTGTGTTGGTGAAGCATATTTTGTTCCATATGTTTTTGTCTATGTGCATGACAGTGTCACATGTGAGGGGTGTGTTGAATTTATATCCATAATTGAACGTATTTTCTAATAATTTAAGCATTTGGGACAACTGTGTTCTAACAATTTTTCACAGTTTGTGTGCATATCATATTTATATAAACATCAGGAAGAGGGAGGAGGAAAATACCTGCTCTTCTTGTGTCTCAAAAGCTGTTATAAAATCATCAATCCTTTGTTGTAATATCTTTAACCCTGGTCTACTATGGTGGTATTCTGTAATCCATTCTGTAATCCAAGAAACTCTTGTCAAGCTCTCATTGGGGGGCAGTTCTTCTCATTAAGAAAGTTCAAACATTAGCACGATATCAATAAATAAAAGTTATGAGCATACAACAATTCAACCAGGAAGAACAGAAAATAGAGCACAATTGTTCCTCTTAAAAAAACAAAAAGCAAGTTTTGCCTGCGTCAAGCGATAAGGTGATTGATTTAAAATGTTATTGGAAATTTTTGATGTTGAAACAGTATTATTATTATTTGTTAAGAGTATTATTATTATAACTATTATTACTATGATATTTTTTTATAAGTATAAATCTATAGAAGGGAATTAAGGGAATGCCACCCAAAAAAATCCCAGGGATAGAGATTCTATGAAGTCCACCATTTCTACTACTGAAGGAGCACTACACTTTGACATTATTATTATTATTATGACGACGATGATGAAATAATAGTTCTGTACAGATTTGAATCAACATAGCTAATAAGGTTTCCTGAATAAAAGTGAACATCACGCAAATAATTAGACTTTAGACCGGTCATATTTGTGCAGCTATTGGCCATATTAAATGCCAATCTGTCCAAAACATACAAGTCCCATGGGTGAAATATGTGCACTTAAAGAACATACTCTTCATTCCTCTAGAACAGTCCTCGTCGCCTGAAGATATCTCATAAACTGCAGTTTGTTCAGGTACTGCTTTCTTTTCCAGTGATTGCTCATCTTTTCTTAATGATGAGTGGTCCTTTTTTCTCTTCTTACGAACCCTTTTCAACTTAACTGCAGGAAAGAAAATCCAAATGAAATAATGCCACAAATACGTTTTTATACGTGAAACAATGCCTCAAATACTACAATTGGGACATATTGAAAATTCTACAATTCATCAATTTTTCTTGATAAGTACAAGTAATTCTTGATAAGTACAAGTAAAGGCAATCAATTCTACAACTTATCAACTCTATTGAAGAGTTCTAAAGTTTAAAAAAAAAAAAAATCCTTCAAGCAGCCAAAATAAAAATCAAAGTATAGTTATGTAAAAATCCGCATAATGATCTTCAAGGCACTTCGTTAAATATATGGTAAATTACAGCAGTAGACCCTATGGTTTGACTCGCGTGCCACTTTAGTCCTTGTGATTCAATTTGCGCACAGAAACTCATGTGGCTTCATTTTTATTGCATTGCTAACCCTCCATTGAATTCCATAGTGAAGTTAAAAGATTGATCACATGATCGAAGTGAAAGAACACGACCAATAATGATTCAAAGGTCAAACAACAGGGACTACAAGAGCCATTAAATGTAACCACAAACACATGCGATTACTATTGTTGTGTGGATTGAAGATTCAAGGTAACTGAACACGCAAAAAAAGGTGAACAAAATGTTTTGCAAATATCAAGACATTACAAAAAATGGAAATCAGCAGTCTGGAAGGATAAAGTTCACAAAAAGCATCAAGGGTGCACATTGATAAACCGATGTATACAAAAATTATACTAAGGAGAAAAAAATTTAATAAAGAAGAGAATTCCAGACACAGATAAATCCTTTCCTGGATTTTTTTTTATGAAAAAGAATCAGTCCTTGTGAACCAAAAATCAAGGAGGTCAACATCAATGCCATGCCATATTTGACACCTCCACCCCATCAAACGTTTGCCTCACTGTGTTTCTTTCAGATGCACCGCCACAGAGAGTGGCAGCCTGCAGGGCGCTTCACAGCAGCATAACTCTCCGTTGTTTCCGACGATAATGTTCACCATCAAGGTGCCCAGAACCCTAATTGTCGATCAATATTCTACAGATACAATGGAATGCAAACAAAGAAAGGAAAATGAACCCAAATTTTCCGCCAACCAGAGGATGAATTGATAAAAGATTCTGTGACCTCATATCACTTGTAGACAGAACATTAATTAGGTAGAACTTTGCCCCTCTCCAAAAAAAGATCAGTGGTTACAATTTTCCATAATGCTGCAGTTATCATTACAGAGAACTGAAGCGAAATAAACAAAGGAATCTATCCTTCAGAGATACCATCTTATTGCCACTTTATCCTAGCATTCTTATTATGTGCTTTAGATGAATAAGTGTCATAAGAAATTCTTGAGCAGAAGACGAAACACCGTAATAGAAGTTCAAAAAGGAGAAGCAAAATAAGGGAAAATGAGGTATTTAACAATAATTTTTGAGGTTTCCCTTGTCAAAATTATCATTTTTCAAACATTCATATGGTTCTTTGATAATAAAATCTTATCATACCGTTTTCTTCTTTAGAACCATCTTCAACTTTGCAGAGCTCACCGATTTTGTCAACCCCAGCTTTCTTTGTCTTCTCACTTTTTCTTCTCTTTTTCCTCAATTTGTGCTCATCATTTTCTCTATCTGCATTTGAACCATTATGTTCATCGAAATCACCTTCCACTTTATTATAGAGCTCATCGACTTTGCCGACTTCAGATCTGTTTATCACGGCATTCTTTATATTCTTCTTCCTCAACGACTTTGCTTTTTTCTTGTCTTTGTTTACTTCATCAGGTTGGCAAGCTAAAACCCACAAAAGCTACCCAAGTCACATGAGAAGATAGTAAAATACTTAAATCACATTAATACAAACTAAGACATCATAGATACCTTCACCTTCATTGTTGTAATTATCAACTTCAGTTGCTTCAATTTTGGGACCCCTTTCCCTTTCTTTTCTCTTCTGCCCAGATGATTTACTCATTTTCTTTTCTCCCATTATCCTACATAAGTTTGCCTCTGGAACAACACACAAAAAAAAATAAATCAACTTTTGAGTACAAAAACATTACTAACTTACATCCTGTTAAATACAACAAAGGGCTAAAAAATTTGTAATAAATGAAACAATTTGACTAAAGACAAACTAGTGCGTATCATCTTTGAGTAACTTTGCATGTTCCTATAATTGCATCATTTTGGAAAATCTGGTTTATCATTTTGTAAAGTGAAAGACAGTATTACGAAAATACACCAGCCCCAAGCATATGAAGTCTTGTTGACTTTACTGTCAAACCATTTGTTTGGTGACCCCCCAAATATTGATGGGTCCAACACCAGTGAAATGCACCAAACAGCATCCATTCATCCAACATCTGTGAATATTTTTAGTATAAAACAAAATCCACCTTCAGTGCATATTAGGAACCTGAAGTAGAACTGTACAAAATTTTATAAACTTATCACGCAAAAGGTATACATGTTATTTTGAGATAGAGTAATCAATGACACCCTAAATTAACCTCCCTGCTACAAATATTTATTGCTTGTTCAATAGCAGCTAATAGGGACAATTGTTCAAAAGTAACAATGTTGGATTTGTGTAATTCAGTTGGTTGTTGTTTTTGGTTTCAGACTAGTATACACATACGAGGGAGGGAAAGGCTGCCCCCTGTTGGAGTCTACGTGATCAATTTTAACTCTCAGTGCTGGCTAATTTTTTGACCCACCAAACAATTAGCTCAACACTGAATCCAAAAGCACAAAAAAACACCAGAATTCTAATTATCGAAAAACTAGCTCAAGGCAGTGAATGATCCACCTTCATCTTTGCCAGAAGCATGTCAAAATATTTTCTCCATAGTCTTAAAAATTGGTCTTTTCTGCAATGTAATGCTGTTATGTATGGGTTTTGGCGCCTCCTGATTCCCATTACAGTCGATTTACAGGTGTGACAAAAAATTCCATGCGCAACGGCGTTATGGCCCGTTACAGTACTGCTATGGCTGTTACAACAACTGTAACGGCTCTTCGGTCTATGAATCAATTAAAATCATTTTTGATCCCAATTTCTTCCACTTTTTTCGCTAAAAAGGTATTCATAGCAGCCAAAAAGCCCATACTTAGTTGGGTAAAGTTTGATTTGCAATATTTACATAATTCAGGGTATTTATTTTAGGTTAGATTCATATATTTAACGTTGCATTGCTTTTTAATTACTTTTTAAGACTATTAAAAATTACTTGTTAGATTACTTGTTCAAAATGTATGCAAACTAAGTTTAAAATCTTTAGATTTTGATTGTTAAAATATTGAATTCCTTAATTATTTTTTATTTTTCTAAAAAGATTAAAATGTTAATTTATAAATAAATAAAAAAATCTTAGTCCAATATGTACAGAAAGTAAGTTTAGAAAATTTAGATCTTGATTTGTTGAACATTACAGGTAGCAACTAGATATGGGAACCAAAACCCTAACAATATCAAAGGGAAGCATTTTCCACCCACACTGACTCTGTATAGACGTAGGTAAGCATCAACAAAAATATTGTACATATCTGTAAGCATAAAGAGCACCATTTTTTTTCTAAAGGAAATTGCAAACTGTATAAAACTGAACCAATCTTTTTCTAAACAAAATTGCAAAGTGTATAAAATTGATTAATTGAGGACAAACCCAGTGAGCCACAAAGCAGAAAAAATCAAATAGGAACTTCATAAATACATACCGGTTTCACCAATCTTGGATTTTTTCTGCTCGCGAGAGTTCATCTTCTTTTTCTTTCGTAGAATTGGCGTTGCTGATCCTTCGCGAGCTTTTTTCCTCGGGATTTTCTGGGAGTCATCTGCTCCCATCTCTCTGTACTTGTGTCCGACTGTAATGAATAGACAGAGGAGAAGAGCAGAGAGAACGGGGAATTAGGGCGCCCTTTTCACCGAGTTGGTTGGGATCAATGTAAAACTACAAATCGAGTCCGTACAATGCGCGTTAGTATTTGAATTGAAACCCTAGCCCTAGGGAGACGAGAGGTATTTGTCAAATCATTTTGGGATAAATTTACTTTACCCGCTTGGGGTGCTGAGGCTATGGTTGCAGCAGCAAGGGGGAGCGGCGGAGCGGCGCCTGGGCGGATTGCTGCGGCAAGGTGGACCGGTGGTGGAACAAAGGGGCTGGGGCGGGGGAGGCAGGTGGCGCCGCTGCGACAGTGCGTGCGGATGGGCAATGAAACCTATAAGTCCAATCGATGTGAATCGTGTTCAGGGAGTAATTCTTCGGTGCTACGAGAGTATTCCTGAGAATAAATTCTACAATAATAAAAAATAATTTATTTTTATTAAATAAATTAAAAAACAAAAAATTACTAACAATTTATATTTATTTAAAAAATAATAATATTGTGGTACTCTCAGTAAGTACCTAATAATTTGCTGTGGCTAGAGTTGAAGAAAAAAAAGAGAATAAAACAAAATTTTGTAAATCACATTTGTCCCATTAATTATTTAAAATATATTTATTTTATTTATTATTTATTAATACATTTTATTTAGTTTTTAAATAGATTATTTTGAATTTATCAAGTTCAATCACTAACAAAAGTTTAGCTCTATTAAAATTAATTAATTATTTACTTATTTTTTATCTTTAATTATTATTATTTTGTTTTTTAATCATAATATTTTTACCTTTTAAATTCTTCTCATCGAAATAAATTAAAAAATAATAAAAAATAAAAATGTAAAAAAAAAACTAATAAACTAATTTTATATTAACTTATTTTTAATTTTAATAAACTTTTGACTTTATTTGTTAAACGTTTTTCGCTTTCTCTATTTTTCTCATTAAAATAAAATAAAAGGATAAAAAATTATGTCAAAGGGAAAAAAATGTAAAAAAGTTTAAAACGTTACATGGATAGTCTGATTTACAAGGGGATACGATTGAGAACTGTTTAATCGTCTTTTTTTCAAAAATAAAAAATAAAATATAATTAATTTAAATTTAAAATCGTAATTCTTTAAAATCAAAACAGATAATTGTACTATTAGAAATAAGCTTCAATTTCTCCTACTCTCCACAAAGTCGAGAATAAACAAAAGTTAACATGTTTTAAATAGTTAAAAAAATAATTGCATTAAAAACTTAAACAAATATTCATGTTTTACAAAACGTCCCGCTCGATTAGATTTTAACTGATTCTGTTAAAATAAAACACTACTACTATTTTGAATTTAACAATCTCAAGAGCTTGTTTAAATTGATTTTCTTAATAAAAAATAATTACATTTTTCTACCCAATTACTTATTTGAAAACCAAAAAAGAAAAAGAAAATAAATCAATAAATAGATTTAATTTTCTCTTAATTTATGTCAAATTTATTCAATAGTAAACAATTTAACGAAAAAATATATTTTATAATGTCAATATTAATCTTTAAAATCAAATATATTAAATATTATTAATTTAACATAAAAAAATGTTCAAACTATAGTTTTTTCTTTTCTTTTAAAAACTAGAAGCTTTTATTACTTAACATCTTGTTTGGGAACTAATGAGAGAAAATAAAAACAAGATTCTTTAAGTAATAAAAATAAAAGTAAAAAAAAAAAAAATTTCTCTCAATTTTATTTGGATAAACATGAAAAAATATATCATTTCTCTCCTATCTTGTTTGAATAGTTTGCATAATGCATTTAAAGTAAAAAAAAAAACACTTAATGCATTTATTTTTGGAGAACTAATATTAACATTAGAAAAAAAATATTAAAAAAATTTTTTTTTAATTTTTTTTAGAGAGATTAAAAAATATGACCTTAAGAGATAAGCAAATTTATTCATTTTTTATATTTGTCTCTTCATTAGTTATTTACCCAAGTAATTTGAGTGATGTTTTTTTTTTTCTTTTCAATTCACATCCAAAAGCGTTTTTTGTCTTTGTCAATTGGCGACTTATGTTAGTTAAAAATTACAATTAGTTTAATTTGAGTAATTTAAAGAAGAAAAAAAATAAAATTATCTCTCTCTTTATCATTTGTTTGTTTTATCAAATAAAAAAAATAAAAAAAAAATCTACCATTTCAAACTCGTATTTTTAAATCTTATTTCATTAGAGGAATTTAAAGAGAAAAGATTTTAAGTAATTTATTATTATTTATATTATTTATTACTCATTTAAAAATAAAAATAATAAAAAAATAATAAAAAAAAATATTTTTATAAAATAATTAGAACTGTCTTAATTCATATAAAAATGAAAAAAAATTATTTTATTTTCTCAATTTTTTTTGTCTGACCCTTTTCTTCCAAATCCAAACACCTAAGAATCCACCCCACAGGGGATAACGACCTGGGTTTTTCGTAAAACCATCGCCCAAGAATCCTGATTACAAGTCTCCGATCAACCGAAACGCGGTTGCAGACGAACCGGGGATATCGAATTCGCTGAAAAGAGGCTTCCTCAGAGAGCTCGCAGAATCCGAAAATGGCGAAATCCCTACCCCTAATTTGACCGAAAAGCCTGTGGTTTGTGCGAGGTTTGAGGAATCTAACCGCGAAAAGCTTCAAACCCCGAACAAATCTTAAGTCCATTAACTAATGATAAACTCTGTATATACTCCATGGCTGCGCTAGTTTCTGTAAGCAATGAAACCCCATTTGTCAAAACTGTGTGCGCAATTGCAGTGAAGGGACACTGGGACAACATCTTAAAGCCCAAGATTGGTTCTAATTTCACCTCAACAATCATCAACCAGGTACTTCCATTCCTCTCCTTAGATGGTTCCTCTCTTTCTTGGTCATTTTTCAAATGGGTTGGATCGATCCCCAATTACAACCATTCTTTACAGTCTTCCTGGACTATGATTCACATCCTCACTAAGCAAAAACAGTACAAAACTGCGCAAAACATGCTAAGAAAGATTGCCCTAAAGGATTTTCTGTCGTCTCCAACGGTTTTGAACGCGCTTATGGAAAACCACGATGACCCGGATTCGTATTCGCAAATTTTGAGCTGGTTGGTGATATTTTATGCCAATTCGAAGATGACCCATGACGCGATTCAAGTGTTCGAGCACATGAGGGTTAATGGTTTTAAGCCTCATTTGCATGCTTGTACTGTTCTTTTGAATTCATTGGTGCAGGAGAGGTTGACTGATATGGTGTGGAAAATTTACAAGAAAATGGTAAAAATTGGGGTTGTTCCTAATATACACTTATTCAATGTGTTGATGCATGCTTGTTGTAAGTCTGGAGATGTTGAAAAGGCAGAACAGTTGTTGGGTGAGATGGAGGTTGTGGGTATGTATCCTGACCTTTTCACTTATAATACATTGATCTCTTTGTATTGCAAGAAGGGTATGCACTATCAAGCTTTGTGTATTCAAGATAGAATGGAACAAGGGGGAGTGTGTCCTGACATTGTAACCTATAATTCTCTTATTTATGGGTATTGTAAAGAAGGTAGAATGAGAGAGGCTTTAAGTCTTTTTAAGCAAATTAAATGTGCTGCCCCTAATCACGTGACATACACTACTCTGATTGATGGGTATTGCAGAGTGAATGATCTTGATGAATCTTTACGATTGCGCGAGGCAATGCAGGCTAAAGGGTTGTATCCTGGTGTTGTCACCTATAATTCAATTCTTCGCAAATTGTGTGAAGAAGGCAGGATAAAGGATGCAAACAAACTTTTGAATGAGATGAGTGAAAAGAAGATTGAACCCGATAATGTCACGTGTAACACATTAATTAATGCTTATTGCAAAATACGAGATTTGAAGTCTGCGTTGAGAGTAAGAAATAAAATGTTGGAGGCAGGATTGAAACCTGATCTATTTACTTATAAGGCATTGATTCATGGGTTCTGCAAGGCACAAGAGATGGACAGTGCTAAAGAGGAGTTGTTTAACATGCTTGGTGCTGGATTTTCTCCGAGTTACTGCACATATTCGTGGCTTGTGGATGGCTACTGCGGCCAGGATAATGAAGAGGCAATCATAAGACTGCTGGACGAGTTTTTGAAGAATGGTCTTTGTATTGATATCTCAGTCTATCGGGCACTAATACGAGGGCTATGTAAGAGAGAGAAGGTTGATTGTGCTCAACGAATATTTGATCTTATGAAAGGAAAGGGAGTTTTAGGAGATAGTGTTGTGTACACTTGTCTGGCATATGCTTACTTGAAAGTGGGGAAGGCGAATGTTGCTTTAGGTCTGTTAGATGAAATGTATAGGAGGAGGTTGATGATAACTCTCAAGCTTTACCAAAGTTTCAATGCTTCTAATACTGATGACAAGAGTATCTTAGATATTTTTTGGGATTGTGTGGTCGAAAGAGGCCTTATTTCGAAAAGTATTTTAAAATATATTCAGCAGTTGAAATTACACTCTTAGAGGAAAACTGGTGATACATCTAAAGCTTCAGGACCAAGTTTATCACACTCGACGGGGTTGGTGATACATTCCTTTCAGCCTATTCCGTATGTTCCCACCGAGTCCATGAATTTTAACAGACATGCAATTATGGGACGATACTAAAATAGTCTCATGGTGCAAGAGGCTTGAGAATGATGTAAGAATTTGTAATATGTTACAATGGAACATTGATAATGGGAATTTCCCCACCATTCGAAATTTTGGAGATTGCAGTGTCCTTCCTTAGTTTTACCCCCCTTCATTTTGTGTGGTGCTGATGAGAAGTCAATTTAAAGTGATAAAGAAAACACTATGAGGAATTATATCAAGCAGCTGATCTCTAACCCAAAGTGCTATTTATTTCTTCAGGGTCGCAAATGAAACTAAAGATGATCTAAAGTTGGTTTTGGGCATTCTTGAACGTTCGCTCCCAGTTGTTTTGGGGTATACCATTGGTGTTTACATGATTGAAAGTGGAAATTTGCAAAGAATTGAAAGCTAAGATATTGTAAAGACACCAGCTTGGACACATTAACTGCTCTCTTATGGAAGGAGATTACAACTTGTGGAGGGTTGGTTGTGAGTTGCATGAAACGGAGCCTTTGGGAAAGATGGTAAACTAGCAGGATACCACTGAAGGTGGTGAGTACCAAAGGTGAAGAATACCAGCTTGGACACCTAAAGTTCTCTCATATAACCGGTCTGCAACAGTTTGGAGATCAATCTTCAATGAAAATGTAATTCAAAGAGATCCGCAAAAATGGGATTTTGAGTTGAGCTGGGGTACACAGGTATCAAAAGAAACAACTTTATATCTGCACTTAGGAAACTGTCACTTCTAGCCACTGCATATCATATCTGGGTAGGGAGGAAGAATATAAAATTTTGATTGAATATGACTTCTCCCACAACTGTAATCCACCAAATAGTTGAGGATGTCAGAGCTCAAGCATTGAATTGGAAAAAAGTGGAAAACAGCTACAGAAAATGCAAAGCATGCCTCTATTAGGTTCCTAATGCCGTCGTAAAACCTACTACCGGTCCAGCAAAGAAAGAAGAATAGAAGCTTGATCATTTATTTTCTCCTATTGCTGAATAAGCAACAATGGTTCACTGCATTACGAATGTCACAGGTACTATTATTATATTGAGTAGCTTGTAGTTTGTTATGTTATATTGACACTTGACACTTGGATAGGAGTATGAGATATGCGTCCATCATTTTTAGTCAAATACTAATTTAGAAAACATATTTAATATTTCGAGTTTTACTATAAAACTATACATAAACTCCCATACTATGTATGAAATGCATAATAAAAGCTTGTACATACCATTTATCCTGGAATATAAAAAAAAGGATTAAAGAATATGGATATTTTGTTGTGTCCTGGTATTTTTACACGATAATTTGATGAATCCAACACTTACACATGCCCACACCCGACACATGTATTCGAGTTCATGTAACATAGGTAGCTTGTGAACAGTTGGTTGGCTTTGGCCTTTGTAAATAGGATGAGTCCTGAGTTGTTATGCAAAGTTGTAAACTTTGTACATTTGGTTTATCATAAATTGACTTTCCAAAAAAGAAAGAAACAGGTTTATTTATCTCATGCAACGCGTGTGTACACATAAAAGAACATAATATAGCTCTTAATGGAGATGAATTCTCATTGACATTTAGGACGCATAGAACTATGTACTCTCTTTGTTCACATTTCATTTCAGAATCTTGTTTTTGTTGAGACCATGGAACTCCGATACGCTGCATGTGTTGTTTGAATCAAAGAACTTAATGAGGTTGTGGCTGACCAAAACAAATTCAAAAGAATGGAGTGAAGATTGTGTTCACTTTGAATCATATTGATCTCTACTTATATACTTCCTTTCGACAAAGAAAGCAAAATAAATGTGCCTGCGATTTGTTAATGGCAGCTGCACTACTGTTTGTGTTACTTTTGAGTTTGAGTAGGAGCTTTCTGTTTATATATGAATTCATAATGAGATTAGTTTATAGACACTCAGGCTTATATATGATGTGTTTCTGCTGTAGGTGAAGTGAATATCAGCTTTGAGCAGAGCTTCCATAACAGAAAAGTAAGGATGGAGACTAGCAGAAGCAGAAGCAGAAGAGGCCTAATTTAAGAATAAAAACTCATTATTTGGCTTATTTTTGTCTTCTATGAAATTCTTTCATCTTTTCATTAATTTTATTATTATTATTATTACCAATAGATGATTTTTAACCAAAGAAGTACAGCCTGACTTGTTAGCTATTTTGAGTCTTTTCTGAACTTTTTTTTTAATCTTTTGGTTAATTTTTAGTTCGTCTTAGTGAGAAGAATTGGAAAAGCATTTTTTTTTGTTGAACAAAGCATAAAAAAGTCCATTACCTACAAAAATAAGCAAATTAAAACAAATTAATGAGCTATTATCTCAAACAGGGCTTGATACATATGATGGAAAATTGTACATTAAAACAAATTAATGATCCAAAGTTGGCTTTTGGATTTTCTTTGCATTCAATAATAAAGGTCGTCCTCTATTCAGTGGTTGCTTATCTCTTACATTTTAACCAGTTTGAAGCTGTCTTACACTGAAAATGGATGAAGGAAATAGTTTTTGCAACATCTGGTCAAATTTTGTGGTTTCTTTCCCGTTGCTATGACAAGCAATTGCTTATTCATGGATGGGTGTTGGGGAATCCAGGAGTTCACACAAATTTACCCTGGCCATACAGGTGTTGGGAATCAAGAAAAAAAAATTAAAAAAATTGTTAATGGCCTCTAAGAGATTTGATCTTTAGGACTAGATTGGTGACTCAAGCATTTTTTGTCCTTTTGACTTTTTTATTTATTTATAATTTTTTTAGGTAAAAGCTAAAACAAAAATAAAGTTGGTCGTTTGACAACTTGAGGGTGTTAGTGTAGTTGAATTTTTGAATTTATTAGTTATAATTGAAAAAATGTGATTATAACTTTAAGAAGTTATAAGTGTTTAATAAAGTTGTGTGAACTTATAGCTTAAAGTCGTAGATTTTGGTCAAGTTTGTGATAATTGTTTATTTGTTTATTTAATTTTGTTTATTTTCGTCTTTAGTGATTTTTTTTTATTATTTAGTTTAATTATTATATTTTTTGACTTTTTTTATCGAGACGAGATAGAAAAATAAAATACTTTGATCAAAATATAAAAAAAATTAGAAAAGAAAAAAAATAAGTCAAAAATAAATTAATAAGTTAAATTTTATGATATTTATTTTCGTTTTTAGTAAATGTTTTATATCTTTTGACTAAAAATTTTTATTTTTTGAGTTCATCTCAACGAGATGATTTGAAGAAAAAAAATAGTCAAAAGAAGAAAAAAATTCAAAAAAGATAAAATGAAGTAAAATTTTTGACATTTAATCCAAATGGGATTTGTTTTGTTGGTTTCGTTTGGGTAACATGACTTATTGACTTATTTGGTTTATAAGTCAATAAATAAATTACGTCGTTTGGGTAGTCAAATAAGTTAAAAATACGCAAATAAGCAAATAAGTTAACTTATAAGTCAAATAAGCTGGCTTATTTAAGCAAATAAGTCAAAATAGGCTAAATAAACTGACTTATAAGCTAAATGAAGTGGCTTATAAGCCAATTGTTATCCAAATGAATTGATTTATTTGTGTTTTGACTTATTTGCTAATAGCAAATAAGTCAATAAGTCAATCACCCAAACAGGGCCATTAATTTAAAAGAAGAAGTGATAAGCAAAGAGTTAAGTAAGTTGACTTGGTTGTATGTTCCTAACTTTTAGTAATTTATGCTTAACTATTGTTTTTTTTTTTATTGGTTTTAAAAGATATCAGAAGTTTTTTAGAATTTGTCTTTTTATAAAATGACTATTGTCCTTCAGTAAGAGATATGGAAGTGACTTGTAATGTATAAGGTGTAATTGTCTTTTCATAAATTAGGATGTGTAGAGTGAAAAATTAGCTTTTAACTTTTTTGGTGGAGACAAACAAGTTATTTTGCTTTTTAAATAAATAAAAATTAAAAAGTCAAGTTTATCTAACAAGGCCTTAATAAAAACTCTATTGAATCATTACTTTACATTTTATTAACCCTTTTAACTTCTGTTTGATTATGTTTTTGCTGAGTTCATTTAGCTTTAAAATTTTTTATTAAATTAAGTTATGGCATAAAGTATTTGGATATATCATTCACAAAAAGCAATTTCCTTTAAATACGACAAACTATTATGATCGATAAATACACACGCATTTATTCTTATACCTTATTCTTAGTTTGAATTCTTAACCTCCCATTTGAAAGTGACATTTAATTTTGATTAAGAGCGGTGATCATTATAGTAGATACGAGGAGTAAAATACAAAAATACCCCTATATAGTCTTCAACCAATTAACAATGCATGGTTGGCTTTTAACACCAACATTTGATGAATGTATTGAGAGGGCAATGTACTTCAAAGTGTAATTTATTTGGGTTATCCCGAAAATAAGCTGTGGTCAAACTAATATCATGGGCAACTTACCTTGCAAAAATTAAATCAGCTTCCCCAAACGTTTGGAGAAATTACACTGACACCCCATCAAATAAACCTCAAGGGGAGCAATGTAATTTTCCCTTGCCAAATCAGTCAAGCAACAGTGCTCCCATTTCTTTTTTCAGGACAAGAATATATTTCAAAAAATCAGCTTAAATTAACCAATTGGGATAGTTTGTTTTTTCGAGTTTTTTTGTCTTTAGTATTTTTTTTGGTATTATTTTGTTTTTTTTTAAAATTTTGTTTCTACTTTATGAGGAATAAACAAAGCAAATAATCTTAGCTAAAAATTGAATTACTTTTAGGGAAAAAACAAGTTTCAAATAAAATGAAAATTTTCCATCTTTAGAGATTTTTTTTGCTGATTCAGTAATTTTTTAACCTTTTAAATCCATCAAGTGAAGTGGGATTGGATAACTAAAAGAGTGAGATAAAAACATGAAAAAGCTCAAAAAAGATGAAAAAAAAAACTCATTTGGAGAAAACTATGCCAAATTAAAACAGACCATATAAAAAAAAAACTTCTCAAACCTCCTCTAATATCTCAACCACCTTTGAATTGAATAACTGATCCAGTCAATAGTGGATCTCCAATATCTCTCAAAAGATGACACCTATTCGAATCGCTCTTTGACAAGTGTCCCGCAATGGATTGCTCTCAAGAACTATAAATTTTGGGCAATTCACTCAGAGACCTCCATAATCAGAACTGAGTTTCTTGAGCAGTAGTTGCATATTCTGTTTGTTACACAAGGGAGTAGTAAAAAGGAAAGAAATGGACAATTCCCAGAGCATGAGTTACCAAGCTGGCCAGGCCAAGGGCCAAGCCAATGTGATCTTCGCTTTTATTTTTACAGTTCCTCTACGGATAATTAATGTATTTTACACCGCATGAATCACTGTATATTCACAAGTGCGGTGGGCTGCGCATTAACACTTGGTGTGGAGCCCACCACACACACACCGCACTTGTAAGTGTTCACGCGGTGTAAATATCACGTCTTTTTAGACTTTTATTTTTACTTTTACTTTTATGTTAATTGCGGTTATTATGTGCTTGAACATGCATGGAGAATAATAAATGGTCCATTGTTATCTTTATATCAGGAGAAGGCCAACCAGATGATGGACAAGGCTGGCAATGCTGCCCAGTCTTGCATGGAATCCGCGCAGCAGGTTCATGATCTTCACTTTTATTATTTTGGGATTGAATGATAACATAAAAAGCTTTTTGAAGTTTTATTTTTTACTTTTTAATTAAAAATCTAAAATAAAATAATCTAGAAAATTTGGTAACTTAGTCTTTTTAGTGGGTTTGAAAAGATGCTAGTTTGATAAGTATTTTCTGCCTTTTAAAAAAGTGATGATATTGCCTTTTATTAAAAGATATTGAAATTGTTTTATAATATGTAAGAATGACAATTTCAATTTTTCATAGCGAAATTGGTTTACAGAGTTTTATTTTATTTTATTTCAGAATTGATCTTCTAACTTTTTTGGTGTGGACAAATAAGCTTTTTGCCTTTTTAGCGAAAAAGCTAAAAAAACAAATTTTACTAAACAATCCCTTTTTGAATCGATTTACAAGATGATCAGCTTAGTGCCGATTTTCGCCTTTTTGAACATTTTCAAGAAAAATAATAATAATAAGATGTTGGTGTCATATTTGACAAAGTCATAACTAGCTAGATGAATGTTAAAGTTGGAATTGAGTTCTTCCAAGAAATAAGAGAGCTTGTCGCGGTTTTTTACTTGCATTTTTTATTTATTTTTGCATAAAAAACCGTGTCAAAATGTTCGTTGCAGCTTTAGCCTCTAGGACAAAAGATAACTGTAAAATGATGATTTTAAAATAACTCTATTTTGTTGCTTTTAACTTACTCATCTAACACAATCAAATGTTACATATATAACAATGAGACACATTGTTTTGTGCAGGCTGGTCAGCAAGTAAAGGCCAAAGCACAGGGTGCAGCTGATGCAGTTAAGGATGCAACTGGTTTGAAGAAGTGAACAGATGAAAGGCTTTAGAGATGATGGATCCGTATCTTGCTGACCATCTCTTTTTTTTTTTTTTAAATTTTATTCTATTTTTTTGTTTCCGGTTCAGCAGTTCATGTGCGCTCCTCTTGTGGAGCCGCGAGTTGTTTGGTTTGTCTTATGAACAAACGTTAGAGATCTCTCACTGAGTTCTCCTTTCATAAATGAAATTTTATTTTCTTCTTCCAGTTCTTACAATGACATATCAAGTATGGATCGTCGTTCCATTGTCAATATTTTTTTTGGGTAATTAAGTATTTGCATAAAAAAGAACAACGTACAAGTTCGCAAGGGAAATTCCCAAGTATATACATAACTTCAAACATTAATTCCATCAACAAAAGATCCAAACTATGCACTGATCCTTACAAGAGGAATAGGACAGGCATATAACTACCAAAAGACACACTTAAATCAACCCAGGCCCATAAATTCCCAAACTGTAAGGGCAACTATGACAAAACATACAAAACATAAAGGAGGCTTCAACAGCACTACACAAGCGTCTCAGACAGCAGCAGTTGTGCCGAGACAGCAGAAAACAGCGAACAACTAAGCTGGTCACCTTCCAGTTTAGCAACAACATGGCAGCACCCATAGATCCTTCAATCAGCAGCACTTAAAATCCACCCACCACATAAATTAAGTTCAAAAGAAGCTCACAAACACACGCACACAACTGCAGCAAATTACAGTACCAGATTAGCTTAAACATAAACTCAGAACACACACACACACGAACACATGAGCAGCTTTTCCATGCAGCATGCTGCAATGCCCCAATCTAATCCAGGCCAGACATTTGTGGGTCCCGCCACTTTTCATGTGGGGACCACACAAATGTGTCGCCCAAATTGAATTAGGACGTTATAGCATGCTGCATAGAATAATTTTTCCAAACACATACACACATTCACCCGCATGTCCCTTACATAAGCCATAAGAGAAAGGGTATAAAGAGGCTATCAACATTCCTCATAGCTAGGCAACGATAACACCAGCATCCACAAAAGCACAATTCAGAACTTCACAAAAACAATGAAGAGTGCACTATGAACAACCCTTATAGCTAGGCAGAACCATGGCTAAACAGTGCATTAGAGAGAATACGGCCAATCAAAACAACACCATAGTTATCTAGAAAAGTCTATCCCTTTTCTTTCTTGATACGAGCCCAAGAGGAGAAACCATTTTACACTTCAAAGGTTGAGAAATAAACCCAAAACCAGGAAAGGAGAGAAACTGAGAAATGAGAAGGGAAAAAACGAAGGGGACCCCTCACCAAAATCCCATAAACAACTAACTAAACTAACACACAACTAGAGGGGGAGAAAGAATTGGGTTATAGAAAATTGTGGCTCCTCACCATATAAACACCTTTCCAAAATACACAAAGGAAGAGATAAGAGGGCCCTATGGAGAATGTGGTCAGAAATCCATAATAAAGTGCGACCACAACGACCCGATCAATTCAATCAGGCACTCGCCATCTATTTTCATTGTCCAACTATTTGACAACACGAAAACCATCAAACGAATGGCATCTTCTTTTGGAAATCCTAGTTATTCTTAGCATGATTATTGGGAAATCTCATTGAACGAACTTTTTTTGTTTTCTTAACATAAATATTGTTAAGAGCTCTATGGTATGAAATAGTGGGGAAAAAAGGGGGCTTTAGATTCAGGGGCTCTTGTTATAGCGAAACACGAGAGAAAGATCATTTCTACTGATATTGACAAGATCGTTTTATCAGAGAGGGGAGAAAGAATTGGGCTGTAGAAAATTGTGACCCCTCACCATATAAGCACCTTTCCAAAACACACAACTAACTAATTTGAACACCAAACTTCCTCATCAAATTCCCAGTTTACAAAAAGTAACTAGGCATTCAATACACCGCCTCACATCTTCCATCCGATAGAAGGCCTCCTAAGGAACTAGAAACAAGATAACACAGGTGGTAAAAAATAGAAGGAAGAAGTCTCTACTCTATTTGAAACCACTCATTCTCAGGGGATCGAGGTTGCATTCTTCTTACATTTGTACAGATCTCCTCAAGGACCACTTGCCATTCATTTTTAATCCCTTGAAACTTTCTGAAGTTCCTCTCCCTACAAATAAAAGAGTCAACAGAAAACAAGGGTAGCCTTTTGATACAGCTAGCCAGCGAATTTTCCAACTAAGGTTGAGAGTTTCTTTCCTCACACCTTGCTCAATTGTCAATGCTGGAGGTATAATTAAGATGCCTTAATAGAAAATTTGATTTGGATTACTATTCTTATATCTGTGGAATTAGTCTCCTAAAACTGGAATCCAAATTTACCTTTAGGGGCTTAGGATTAGTTCCTGACTGTCCAGATACAAGGTAGCTTGATCCCAGTTAGGCTGGGTTGATCAGGTCACCTGGGTCATAAAAAAAATATAATCTAGAATTCAAATTTTGTATAGAATGATAGTTCCTTGTCCTTCACATAGGAGGAAATTTACCAGAGGCCTTGCAATTCTGAAACAAGGATCATAGGATGACAATGAAGGATGATTCCAGTCTTCTGCATAAATTCCCTATACACCGTCTTTGACCCTTGTAGAAGTAATCTGAGAAGGAAAGAAACTCTCATCCTTGCTATAAATATCCCAAGTCTCCCACTTTAATTCCTTTGTTCCATCTTCTCTGTGAGTGATCTGAGACCTCTCCTGCTTCAAAGAGTATCTCTGTACTTCACTGGTAAACCATAATCTTTGAATACCCATTCCAGGAGTTTGAAGCTGGTGGCGGTGCAAGGAATAAAGAATCTGTTCATATTTTGTGGGATTCGAACATATTTTCTGGTTTGATTCATTATTGATTTTGTACAGATTTATCACAATGAACCGAACTACTTAAATTCATTGTCGTTTGTGTTCTCTTTATAATCTCCTGCAAATGGCTTCAAATTGCCACCTTTGAGTCATCTACATACAAAAAAGTGATGGAACATATTTTCCTAATAATGTTCCAATTCAGTGCATGGTCTAATCCAAATTACAGGTATTGTTGTTACCAAATAACACCATTTGTGTATAAATGGGTCAAATTTTCTATCTTTCCACATTTTTATCAAGATTTAAGTGCAGAGAACACCAAAAAAAAGGGGAAAAGGATTTGAGAGCAACCGGGATCGTTGTACCAGTTTCTATACTTTTTACCAGTGGAAGTTTTCACCTGTTTCACCATTCTGTCCATTCCAAGAATGTTGTGTATAGGTCAAATGGAAATAATGGCTTTATACAATCTCTGGCAACCATGTGAAGAACATTATGCAGAAGTCAACAGATCAATGCATCCAATGCACTGTAAATAACACCATTCTGTCGATAAAAATGTAAAAACAGCAGAAAACTGAACAGGTTTGACGCTTAGCTAAGAAACCAACCAATCATTTGAGTTTCAATTAACTTATTTTTACAGGCTTGAGTTTCCTCACTCAACAAGCATGCTTTAGTGGAGCAATTTTGAATGGTATTTGTCCCATGACTCTCAATTTAAATTTGACTTGCTTATAAAGTAGTGCAATTTTGGTGTTTTATCTCCCCCTCGTGGTCCGTCCCTTTTCTGAACTCTATATACGCGAGAGTTTAGTACACTAAGCAGTTATTTTACCGCCTACCACCCCCTCACCCCTCCCTCTCCCCCAAAAAAAAATGAAAAGAAAAGAAAAAAAAGAAAAATAGTTCACTTTAGTGACCTATTAAAAGTTTATCTCATGAATTAACATTCACAACATACATGGAAGCCACAGTTGCCAGTTACTTGGGACTTGTAAAGGCAGGATGATTGTGCAGAACAAATCATAAACATGTTATGGATTCTCAGTTTTTAAATGTTTATTAGCACTTGGGCATATGCGATATTTGTACAACTCGAATTATTTTAAAATATAAAAATTTATAACATTTTTAAAAGGGAGACGAACCTATTGAAGTGAGAGGGGAAAGAAATTGGATAGTCACTTATTATTTTTTTAAGAAAGAAGGTATTAGAAAGATGCAATTATTAAGGGTAATAGAAAAAATAAAAAATTCATACCATTTCAAAAATCAAATGAGTGTTCTCCATTTATAAAATAGTATAAATATAGATATTATTCTATCTCAATTCGTTAGCACAATTGTTTCTCAAAATTGCAACCGAATCATGCAACCGTCAATAGTTGGACCATAAATATTTTGACACAATATTTTTAGTTTGTAAACAATTTATTAAAGGCAACACTCATTTACGATACCCATCCCAATTAGTAAAACATGTAGTAAAATGTACATAAACAATGGCCTCGTTTGGATAATTTTGCTTATTTGTTTATTAATTTATAAATAAAAAAATAAGTTACGTCGTTTGGGTAACTAAATAAATTAAAAATAAATAAATAAATTCGTTTAGGTCGCCAAATAAATAAATAAACAAGTTTATAAATAAATAAGCAAATAAGCTCGTTTGGATAACTGGCTTATAAATAAATAAGCAAATAAGCCACAAGCTACCCAAATAATGTGATTTAAATGAAATATAACTTATTTACTAATAAATAAATAAGTAAATAAGTAAATTATCCAAACAAAACCTATATATTTTTGTTTTTAGAATATATGTTTTTAGAAGTGATTGCTATACGAAGAAAATTGCTATTATTTAATTTTTTTACACATAATACTTAATTAAAATGATATGATCACACGTGTTTTTTTATAGTTGTACACCACCATGAAAATATCATGTTCTTGCTCTGTTTGGGTTAAATTTTATTATTTTTATTTATTTTACCTTTTTAAAAACTTTTTTTATTTTCTAATTAAATTTTTTAATTTTTTAAATCGATAAAAAATTTAAAATTTCTTGATCAAAAAATAACTTTCTTTAATTAAAAACAAAAATAAGTGATATAAAACCTTTTTTTATTGATTTTTTAAAATTTTTATATAACTAAATTAGAATTTTATTTTTTTAGCTCATCTTATAAAAATAAAAAAAACATATAATAACTTAACTAAATATTAAAAAAATTAACTAAAAATAAAATTAAACAAAATAAATTAAGTAAATAAACAACTGCCAAACGGTCTTCCAAGAGCAACATGAAGTTTCATTCAGCCGTTTTGCTGTTCAAATGACTCGAACAGTCGAGCTGTGTTCGTTTCTACGCTCGCCCATCAGAAACCCTAAAAGCCCTTCCATCCTGATCCCCGTCTCTTTCCTCTGGAATCCCTAACCTTTAGCCATAAACCGTAAAAAGATGAGGAATTATCTATGGCGTTCGCTTCTTATCCGATGCCACTCTCGATCTCCACAACTTCACATTTCCAGGCGCTTCTCTCAATTCCACTCACACCCCACTCCGCCACCCCATTTCTCTTCACTCCTTCGCTCCCGTCCCGAGTTCGTTTCTCAGTTTCCAGACTCCAAGAATCCTAGTTTTCGTCGCTTCTCCTCTTCCGAGCTCGCTATCGAACAAAAAGACTTGGATCACGTCTTTGTTTTGAGCGATATCTTCTCTAAACTACCAAGAACGAGCGACGAGATCAAGCTCGAGTTGGATTCCAACAACATCGTTGTTACCCACGATTTGGTGTTGAAGGTTCTGAAGAGTCTCAGTTCGGCCCCCGACGCTGCTCGGAGGTTTTTTGATTGGATTTCGGAGAGCGAAGGCGAGCGATTGAGCTCCAAGTCGTATAATTTGATGCTGGGTACACTGGGTTCAAATGGGTATGTGAAGGAGTTTTGGGATTTGGTTGGGATTATGAAGAGGAAAGGGTATGGAGTGGCGAAGGGCACAAGTGTTAGGGTTTTGGAGAAATTTGTGGAAGAAGGACTAGATAGTGATGTTGAGAATCTGAAGGAATTGTATGCATCAGGATCAGTGGATAATTCGGCCGAGAAGGTGTGTTCACGGGTTTGTAAGGTGATTCGGCAAGAAGTGTGGGGAGATGAAGTTGAAAAGAGGTTGCGCGAATTGAATGTCGCGTGTTCGAGTGATTTGGTTGGGATGGTTTTGGAAAATGTTGGAACAGAACCGAACAAGGCATTGATCTTTTTTAGGTGGATTCAGGAAAGCAATTTATTTGAGCATGATGAGTGGACTTATAATGCTATGGTTAGGGTGTTGGGCAGAGAGGACTGCATTGAGAAGTTCTGGAGGGTAGCTGATGAAATGAGGGGAGCTGGCTATGAAATGGTGAAAGAGACGTATATCGAGGTTTTGGGGCGGTTTATTAAGAGGAAAATGATGAAGGATGCTGTGGATTTGTACGAATTCGCGATGGGCGGGGCAAACAAGCCCTCAATTCAGGATTGTACGTTACTTTTGAGGAAAGTAGTGGTTAGTAAGGAGCTAGATATGAGTTTGTTTCTGAAGGTTGTCAAGGCTTTTACTGAGGGTGGGAATGTGTTGACGAGTTCGACTGCGAATGCAGTTCTGAAGTCTTTAACTAGTGTTGGTAGATTTGGGGAATGCAATAAGATCTTGAAAGCGATGGAGGAAGGCGGATTCTTACCTAGTGATGCATTGCAGGGTAAAATTGCTTTTCAGCTTAGTTGTAATGGGAAAAAAGATGAAGCAAGGGAGTTTATGGATAATATGGGACCCTATGGTCCTAATTCAAATTACAAAACATGGGCATCTTTAGTTGAAGGGCACTGTGTTGGGGGTGACCTTGATGAAGCTTCTGATTGTTTTCAGAAGATGGTTGAGAGAGAGGGTGCCTCTTGTGCTGGCTATGCTTTAGAATTATTGGTTAATGCATATTGCCATAAGAACAGAGCGATGGATGCGTGGAAGGTTTTGAATGATATGGTCAATGAGAAAGACTTGACACCTTCGCATCCTACATTTAAGGTCCTGTTAAACAAGTTATTGGTTCAGGGAGGTTTTAAAGAAGCTTTGGACCTTTTAGGATTGATGAAAAATCAGGGTTTTCCACCCTTCTTGGATCCATTCATTGAGTACTTGTCAAAAACTGGATCTGCTGAGGAAGCTCTGATGTTTATGAGCGCGGTGACTGTTAAGAGATTTCCCTCTACGGCTGTGTTTCTTCGAGTCTTTGAAGCATACTTGAAGGCTGGAAGGCATAATGAAGCACAAAATCTCCTTTCTAAATGTCCCCGGTATATTCGTAACCATGCTAATATTTTGAATCTCTTCTTTACCATGAAGTCCAAAGCTACGGCTGCAGCCACTTCTGTAGCTTCTTAGGATTCAGACTGGTGTACCTTGTATGGCATTTTTGTGAAGTTGAAGTAGTATGTCATTTCTTCAAAAATTTTGTGATAGGAAATTTGCAATCTTCCTATTGTTTGTTAGTTGATTGTTGATGGAAAACATAACTTTGCAATGATAAGTTTAGGGTATAAAAATGTTCTTGATTCCAATTAAGGATTTTTTTCTTTTGTTGTCTGTGACATCTCAAGCAGTTGGTGAATGGGTGGACTGTCACAGTAGTTCTTGCATAAAGTCCTGAGTCGACTTCTAAAGCTTCTTATCTTTATTAGGGCTCGTTTTACAGTTGTTCCATTTGTCTACTCACTGTTTCTCTCTCTAAAACCTTCTGCAAACTTATCGTTCAAGTGGCTTTCAACACTCGCCATCAGCTAGTTCATGTTTGCCACTGTGCTCAAGTAATTTATACCATCTGGAAATTCGTTTGGGTTGAACCCAACCTATGTTAACTTAACACCTTTATGGTTCAACCCCCGTACGGTGTCTATGGGAAAAGGGGAATTATAGATCTTTTGTGGGTATGGAGTGTTCTGCACCTTTTTTAAAGAGTGCTATCAACACTATTTTTGGTTACATAACGTTTATCCTTTTGGTTTTGATTCCTTTATAGTATTTTTTGGGGGATTTGCACATTCAAGATGTGTATGTCTTTTTTGTCTTTGTATACTATGTGTGTACATGCAGTCGGTTTTGGCATTTCAATAATATTATTTAGTTATAAAAAAAACTCTTGCTTTTATTTTCTTTCCTACTGATGTAGCATGAACTGTTCCTCATTAAGGTGAATAATAGTTTGTGAAGAGCTGAATAAAATCTCTTGGCAGTGGTACCAGAGACATGGGATCAAATCCTACCTTCATTCAGACTTGTGAGAAGTATGTGTACTGTGTAGTCCATCGCTATTGAACTTGGAGGGAAAGTTGAGAATAACCATTCTTGTAATAGAGTTGTATTCTGTTTACCTCATACTGTGAAGCATGGGCACTTCAAGGTACGGGTATGACTTCGATACGAAAAAATACGTAGTAGGTATGGCAGAATATATACTAAGTACACCAAAAAAATCAGGTACTTATCCAATTGTTGGGTACGACGCTGGTATATTTTGGGTACAGCACCAATACGTTATGGGTACGCTATTGGTACGTTTTAGATACAGTAACGTTGCATTTTGGGTACGCGAATGGATATGTTGGGACTTATGCGAAGTTTTTGAAACTTAAAAGAGTACTGGAGTAAATAATATGTTATCTGTCTTGATATAAGAATAAATTTGAGTATTAAAAGTATAATTTAGATTTCATACTTTAATAAAAATGTTAAAGAATTTAAAGTCGTACAAGGAAAGACATCTAATACTTTCTCTTAGGGTTTGCGATTTCTGAAAACAGCTTTTAAAGAATACGATTGCTATAGCAATTGTCGTCCAGCTTATTAAGTATTGCCATTTGTCGTCCAAACTAGCAATTGTTGCGTTGGGACGATAATGCTAATGATGATCTAATGTCTATTTTTTTCTCTTATATACTAAAATTAATTTCGTATTTAGCATAGATATAATGCAATGCTAAAAAGTACAATCAATAAATAAATTTACTACCGCACCATCCCCGTACCAGTACCCGTGCATTATTTTTTAGATTTACCGTACCGACGTACTTGTATCATATCATATGATTCCCATATCGTGTATTCGCCCTTGTGCTTCATAGACCTGATACAGGCGAGCTCCTATGATTTAGTAGTTAATGTTTTGCTATTCTGACACTGCTAGGGCAGTCCCTAGTTTTTTGGTGTTATGTAGTTGTAGCGTGATAAACGCAGTTCGACTGATGTTCATTTTGTTAATTGAGAAATGATATTTGGACACTACTTTTAGCCTTTCTCACTTCTTTGTGAGAGGCTAAAAGACAGAAAGGGGAGTGTGAGAGGTTTAAAGTGAAGTGCGAATATCATTTTGGCAATTTTAACATTAAAACATCACGGAATTGTTGCTTTAAGCTAACTTGCTGTTTTACATCTGTTTAATGTATCGAACGCATATAAAGCTTTGTAGTTGTGGCACCTGAAGAGAAGATGCATTAGTATCAATGCCAGTTATAGTAAGATTCATTACGTGCGAGTCAATCATTGGCAACTTTTACCTTTTACCCTTTATCAACTCCTTCAAATTGTTTTGTTGTTTCATATTTTCAAAATATGTAACCTGATTGGGCTTGCCAAAAAGGGAAAAAGAAAGATTGGTAATCTTGCCAAACCTTAGTTCATTGGATGTTTTTGAAGCATAAATTTAGCAAAGGGAAGCTCATTATTTTCATTGGCTAAGCAAAAAATGGCCGACTCAGTCAAGTGATCCAATATATGACTTGACTGATTCAGGGCATTAGTTGTGCAGCCCATCTTAGTTGTTGACATGTTATGTTAATTGTATAGTGACTTTCTTGTTTTGATTCGGTGAACTGTAGTATAAAATCTTAATTCCTGGGCTAATTGATTCTCCAACTCTATCTGTCAATGGGAGATCTGTGCTTGCTTTGTTCACTCTTATACATAGTGGTGCCCTCTTGGCACCATATACTTCACGGCAATTTCCTTGTCAAAAAGGGCAAATAATGACTTTCTACTGTGTATGTACCTATTAGATCACAACCGACAAGAGTTATGCAATCATGTGTTTTGTCCCTTTTAGAATTGCTATATAATTAAGCCGCTAATGTACTGTGCCATCTGTTTAGTTGAGTACTAATATCTTCTTCCCAATATTTAACATGTAGTTTGTAGCAATGTGATCTATTTTGAGATGGATGTTTGCTGTGATGCAACTGTACCTTATATTTGACAGCGAAATGACATTCTCTTCTATCTCATCTTGACATCTTGTGTCATTTGGATGCTGCATTTGGCTGCTAGTTTGTGCATCTTTTCATGTTTTAATTTGGGGACATATATTTACTTTTAAGTAGTTAATATGCAGTTATCTGCACTGCAGTCTGTTGGATATGGTTGTTTGAATACAAAACTTTTGTATTGCTACAATAGTGTGATTGTTGTGCAACAGGATCCACAAAATTAGTTTTTAAATTATAGTTATTTGTTGCTTGACTGGACGAATCATCTAGAACAACTTCGGTGTGCTTTTGAACTGCTGGCTTTGTAAATGTCTCCTGACCGGTGGAAAGATGCACGCAAGTTCAACATTGTTTATTGCTTAGGGTTTGCTTGTTTTTCTGTACTTCGCTTATGGTTAAATATCCAATCTCATACTATTGTCCCTTTTGCTACATTTTGTTGTCGGTGTTTTAAGTTCTAGATTTGAAATGTTCATGGATTGAGGGTATTTGGAGATCATTGTTCTGTCATCGGTGCATTGAAGCTACAATTGAAATGCTTATGGACCGATGGCGATTTGGATACTGTTGTTTTGGTTATTTTTTTGTTACAAGGAGTTTATGGGGAATTGCTTGGACATACATCCTTCTAGCGTGTGACGGTATAATAACACATTAGGCTTGTTACTGTGGTTCCGGCTTCATTTTGTGGTTTGATGTCCTTTCTTTAGAATTGTTGCTATCGGAGCCCATTTTTTCTCCTTTTTTTATGATCGAAGCGGCATATATATATATTTTATTATGATCTTGTAACGCAAATCTTGAGCGAAATCAAAGTATCATGACAAAAGATATTGAGCGAGAAGGTGCTAGGTAAAAAATGTTGAGTAGGTAAAAAATGTTTGAGTAACAAAGGACGTGGGATGAAGAATACGAAAGAGGAGAGCAAATGCAAAAAAAAAAAAACATTAGTATTTGAGAAAAAAGACGAGGTATAAGACCGTGCATTTGGAGTTGAGATTCAAATTAAAACTTATTCAGAAGCACGAAGAGAAACATATTAATGGCTAACAACTGATAATTGTGTGCTCTATAATTCAGAAGAGACGACGTTCAATTAACCTAACTCAATACATTTCTTCATTTTCAATTTCATAGGATTAGTTCGTATTAATAATTGTAGTTCGTATCAGTAATTGTAGTTTGTAGCAAGACCAGGAGTAGGAGCTATGATCATCCTCAAAGATCTACCAAGTGTTGAGCCAAGTTAATTTTTTATTGTATAAGAGATGTGGGTTTTGTCCCACGTTGGTTAGTTGGAAGTAGTTCGTTTTTGAACTTATATATGAAATTTTTTTCTTATGATTTGATTGGTTAAGAGTGTGGTGTATGGTAAAAGTGTTTGATAGGCTCATGTGTGGATGAGTATGATTGCGCACCGTGCAAATTTTTGTGCACGTTTTTACACGCATCGTGTTTGATAGGCTAATGTGTGAATGAGTTTTTTGTGCACGTTTTTACACGCATCGTGTTTGATAGGCTTATGTGTGAATGAGTCTATGATTGCGCACTGTGCAAATTTTTGCGCACGTTTTTACATGCATCGCACGATTTATTAAAGATTCTTTGATCTTTTTATTTTGGATCGTCTAATCAACAATTTATATTAAATTGATTAAACGAATTAATTAAATAAATAATCATTTTCGGTTATTTCTCAAAAGGTAGCTTTTGCCCAAAATGCATTATTTTTAAATAACAAATTTTTAAAAAGGTTTTCTAAAAAGATGTATTTTTGTCAATTTGTCTTTTTAGAACTCAAATTCGTTTTTTAGAAGGAAAAAAAATTCTAATATCTCAATAAAAAATTCTTTTCTCTGTTAAGTATGATTTCGTGAAAATTTATCAACGCTTGCTGGTTGTTGTTCTTTAATTAAAAGGTTTCGTTGTATTCTTAAAATAATTTGTCAGAATCCGACAATAAATTTTAGTAATGCGAGTAAATTACGTTACAAAGATAGTGTCTTTAAATATGTCTCAAGCTATTCTATCAATTATTTTTTCAACACGAAAACATTTAAGTTTGCGTGTTCTTTTATTTATGTAATTGTTACAGATTTCTTCGACAACATTCATTTTTTTCTCCTTTTCTTTCTTCATTGCTTTTACAATTTTTTTTTTGCCTTTTTAATTAGTTTGCCATGGTTTGAGAATGTTAAAATCCTTCTCATTGAGGTAGAAAAAAAGCACAGTACAATCGCTTGATTTAGCTTGTTATTATTTTTTATGTAAGGACTGTTTTGTTTTTGCTGGCACGCCTTTATTACAATTTTTAGCTAAGAAGCCAAACAAAGTTGTGGAATTGTTTTTTACCACCGGATAATGAAAATTTTTGATAATTTAGAATTTGATACTAATAATATTAAGAGCGATGGTATTATTAAATATTGATATTACAAATATAATTTTAATAATTTAAAATTTATCTATTCATCAATCTAAATGCCTATAAGATGACAAAAATTAATTTAGCTCTCGTTTGGCAAATTAGCTTAAAGCTATTTTTTTGGGTTTTTTGGTTTAAAGTCAAAAAAATTTTAAAAAATCTCATTTTGGAATCTCTAATTTTTATCCTATTAGTTTTTTAGCTTTTTAGCTTTTTGGATAATAATTTTTAATTTTACCTTTATACATATAAAATTAAACAAATTTTAACCCAACAGTTATATTCCAATTTAGTCAATTCTCTATGTGGCTTATTTGGATTGTGGTTTATTTGGATTTTTAGTGGCTGTTTTGTCAACCAATTAAATTTTTGATTTTTTAATTTAAAATAATTTAAAATTAAAAAATTAACTTAAAATTAAGTTGGCATACGAATACTAATGAAACCCACATGTTTCTATCCAACTAAATTCCACCAGTTGTTAGGTAAAACAAACAAGGTCTGTGTGTGTGAATAGGGGGTGTGTGGGTTGAATTGGGGTGGTTTAAGATAAATGTTTTTGAATTGGGGTGGTTTAAGTGAATTTTTTTAACCAATTTATTTTTGATGGATAAATATTTTTCAAACTCATCACCAATTTGTAGAATGTCAAAACCAACATGTTAGATGAAGTTTTTTTTGACAGTTTTAATTTATAGTTTAGACGGAATAATGTGTTAAAATTTTTTTAAACTCTGTGATTATTTTTTTACAATTAGTTTTTTTTAAAAAAAATAACAATTACAATATATACTTTTCAAAATATTTCTTTTTTTATAAATTATATGAGTTCATATATATATATATATATAATTAGTATATAGCAGTATTATAAATAATATATCTTCTAGAAAAAGATAAGATTTAGTTTATGACGAGTTTAAAAAATATAATTAATAAAATAACATATTTTTTAATTTTTTTTGCACTCAACCTAATATAATTTTAATATACATATTGTAAGGAGGTTGGGTTAAATTGACGGACAGTCCGAAAAAACATAAGCAGCAAAACAATTCATTTTATTTATTTATTTATTTTAATTAATTAATTAATTACTCACCGATAAAAAAAATCAATTAATTACTCAACCCAACACACAGCGGCTATGAGATAGGACTTGTTAGGATAGCTGGATTCTTGGTTACTGCAACGGAAGTACTACCGAGCCTTTGTTTGCGTTAATTTATTTTTGTAATTTTTTGATTTAAAAATTATAAATTTTTTTTAACTAATTTAATTTATTTTAAAAAAAATTTCTACATAATTTAGTATTTATTTATTTATTTTATAAAAAAATTAAAAAATTAAAAAATTATTTAAAAAAAATTAATTCAAACACAGACTAAATGTTCATGGAGCAACATCCTACAGTCATGTCCTTTTGAGCATTTTCATCCTAATACTTTATTTTAAAATATTAAAATAATATTTTTTATTTAAAAAATAATTATAAAAAATTATACTGTTCATACCAACTTTAATCACATTACTGTATATTATTTTTATTTTTCAAAACAACCAATAGCTTCTCATTTTCTTTCAAAATACAAATTATTATTATTTTTAAATTTATTAAAATATATTTAATAGTGATATATTTTTAAAGGTATTGTAAATATCTTTTTATTAACAACAAATTTATAAAAAATAAATATACAAATAAAAACTTTTACTCATTTATTGAATAAAGTGTTCGTTCTTTATTTTTAAAGAATCATTCTCTATAAAATTTTAACACTCTAAATATAGAGAACAAAATTATTATTCTCTAAAATAGAGAAATGTTTAGAAAATGAGTTGAATTGAATTTTTGCTCTAAAATGAAGATTTAGAGAATGGGTTAGAGATGCTCTCAGCACTCTTCTTTAAAATAGTTAGTCAAAATACTAATAAAGTATTATTTATGTTTTAGTTAACTATTTTTTCATATATACATTCAAATACTATTTTTTATTTTTGCTATTAATTTAAACTAAAACATCTCAAACATGCTCTCCATATGAGGCATATTGAATAAAATAGTTAGTCTAACTTATTTTTACCATGTACAACAAGTTTTTTATTTGACTAACTATTATAGAAAAAGCTAATATAGTTAATAGAAATGATTTTTGGTATAATAGCTAGTCAAATAAAAGACCTGTTAAAAATGAAAAAAATGAGCTAAGGTAACTATTTTAGTCAACATAGTTCATATAGAGAGATTGCTGGAGATGGTCTTATGAGTAGTTCAAATGAATTTGAGACGTAATGTAAACTTAAAAATTTTAGGTTCAAAAATGAATAATATTTTTTTTCGTTACAGTGTGCTTGTGGAGAGAACTTAGCGAGATTAGTCTGACCAAAAAATACTCAAATATTTCCAACTTAAAAAAAACAAAACAAAAAACCCTTGGAATCACAAAATAGGGTGAATTCTTGTATTTAAGAGTGGGCTTCACGCGATGGTGAGTGATCATGGGTTCTTGTACATTATTATGTTGGTACTTGAAATAATTGCCCTGGCTTGTATTGAATCCCACTCAATGGTTTATTATCTAACAACGGATACATCTTATACATAGAAAATGACTCAACATGAACATTTTTTAAAATATTGTTTTGTCATGATCTTAGTTGTCAATATTATATTAGAATAATTATTTAATAGTACTGGAGTAGTACGTAACATTACTGCATAATGCGGTCATTTAACAGTATAATACAAGACAACTTGAGTTGAATAATATTAACTTATTTTTATTAATTAAGTAAAAGATATAGGATTTTTTATTTATTGAAAGTAAAAAACGAGTAAATTTCTTTTGGAAAATAATTATAACTTTTTATTATTTCAAACTTTTGTATTATCTAGATGTAATCAAGTTTGAAATTAAGAAGAAAAAATAAATTTTGTTCAACATCTGACAAAGATGGGCGAATAATACACGCTCTCTCATTAATTTAAATAATGAGTTCTATTGTTAAAAATTGATTTAAACTGTGAACTGTACCGCCAAATATTTGATAAATTTTATAATTTAGACAAGTAAAAGTATTTATATTGTTTATCCGTCTTGTTAGGAAAGTGATTGAACAATGTAATTCTAAATGCACACTTAATAGCAAGTATTGATTAATAACATTTTTTACGCCTACTCATTCATTATTTCTCTCTCACGAGAGAGAGACGGTAGCGGCAACCTCCCTATGATCTTCCTCTTCTCAGATCTCCCTTTCCTCTCCTCGTCTCTCTTTTCTTTTGTTTTCTTCCATCTGCACTTCTTTCTTTTTCTAATTTGCTCTGTTCTGTGTGCGATTTTTGTTTTATTTTATTTCATAGTGTGCCTTTTTTTTTTCATTATCCGTTTTTTATCACTTCATTTTCTTAAGGTAGCACTTTTAAATTTGAACATCTAAAAACAGATCGACGCCGTTAATATCAAAGTTGAGGTTAAACGTGATGCAGCACGTGGTGGGGATGAGAATGGTAAATATGCAGCGCACAATGGTCAAAACTTTAACTCAAAATTTTTGACTAAAAACTCGATTTTTTTATTAATTCAACTCTACCAATACATAAAATGAGCCTCTTATTTATACGTTTAAAATTTTAATTTAAAAAGAAAATTAAGATCCTAAGGAATTAAAATAAAAATCTCAATAATATAATTTAGAATCCAAATGAAAAGAAAATAAACTAAAATCTTGAATAAAATATATCTAGGGTCTTCAAAAATTAAAATTTTAATTAATAAAATTAAATAAAATATTAAATAATTAAAATCTAATTGTAAATATTTCTTTCAATTCCGCATCATTCGTCTCCACTGGAAAAAAAGAATTCGACCTCAAGTTCATCATGAAATATTAAATGCGTCTATGCCAATTAATCAAATATTTTGAATAGATAAGCGGCATAAGCTTCGTCTCATTCGATCAATTCTTGACCTTGAGACGGTTGACAAGGAACACAAAATTGGATTCGATAACCCAATTAAAGGCTTCAACAATAATAAAATCATTGTGTTCTGCCTTGAGACGGTTGACAAGGAACACAAAATTGGATTCGATAACCCAATCAAAGGCTTCAAAAGAGTAATGATTAGATGGCTGGGGTTGAAATAAAGATTAGATGGCTGATTTTTAAAAGGAATAGTTAGTGGACTTAGAGTTTAAAAGGGTAATGAGTTGTTGTAAAAAAAAAGGTTAATGAGCCGGGTTAAATAAACAATATTAGTGGGCTTAAAATTTAAAAAGTTGGGTGAGCTGAATCTTTATTTTATTTGGGCTAAACAAAGGCCGGGGAACGGGTTTTAAGTTATGAGTTGTGGCAAAAGAGGGGAAGGGTGAACCGGGTCAAAAAAAAGTGGGTCGGGTATGGAAGAACTGGGTCGGGCTTGCGGTACCCTTCTTCTTTGCCTGTGATGAGCAAGAGGGTACTAGGGTTTTGGCAGCACACGGGGAGGGAGATGTCGACGAGGAAGGCAACAACACGAGGCTTCGTTGTCGATGTAGCTAAGAGAAGAACGGCGGTATGAGCTTCTTTGATTGCAAAAAAGAGTCAAAGAAAGAGAAGGGAATAAGGAATCCTGAGCCTAAGTTTTGATACCAATCGATGCAGCACGTGGTGATGATGAGGATGGTGAATAGGTAGCGCACAAGGGTCAAAATCCTAACTCAAGGCTTTTGCCTTAAAATTCAACTCTTTTATTAATTGAACTTTACCAATATATAAAACAAGTCTCTTATTTATAGGCTAAAAATCTAAATTTAAAAAGAAAATTAAAATTCTAAAGAATTAAAATAAAAATTTCAATAATATAATTTAGAATCCTAATAAAAAAGAAATAAATTAGAACCTTATTTAAAATATATCTAGAATCTTAAATTAAATAAAATCCTAATTAATAAAATAAAATAAAATATTAAACAATTAAAATCTAATTGTAAATATTCCTTTAACTTCCGCATCAAAGCGACTACCTCTGCTTTCAGTAAGCCGTTCTGCATTAGTTGGGTAAAGGCTGTAATGCCATTTTTGTCAGTTATGGAAGAAGGACAACGTTATGTGAGTTATGGTAATCGGTTCTTATATTTTATTTTTCAAGTATTTTTAGCGTTTTTTAATAATGACTTCCAGCGTGGATCGGATCTTTATGATTCTTTTCGTATGGAGGTTTAGTTTTTCCTACGGGGAGGGGTTCTTCTTATGTGAAGGTTGTTTTCCCTTTATTTGAATAGTAGTTTTGCATTCATTATACATCCTTGTTCAATTTTATATTGAATTTATAATATATTTAGGTCTCTTGGTTTTTTCTAATTTTGTTAGGTGAGTGAACAAAATGGTACTTCGTAGCGGGTGGGTCGCTGAAGGAAGTGAGCCAGAGCTGTAGATGAGAGTGACCAAACAAAACCAATCCTATGAAACTTCTCTCTCACCCTGCTTTCCACAGCTGTACTTGTACAATTTCTTGCAAGAAAAAAGAAGGGAAAAAAAAAAACTTGGTTGGAACCCTTGAGCCTTGCATTTTGAAAGGTTCAATCCCTTTGTGACATTTAGAATGTTGGTAAGAAACAAAGGACAACCCATGAAGCTCCAACTAATATGACAAAAATTCTCATCACCTCCTCATGATTAGTAGCTGTTGCCAAGGCCTACTCAGCTGGGTGCCCCTACCCAGCTCTATTCTGTCAAAAAAACCAAAACTTGAATTGCACAAGAATTAGGGGACCATCAAAGTCACCCAGATTTTTGCACCCCAGAGCTTAAAAATGTAAAACCTTGGTTTGGTCATTGGTGGAGGGTATTTAAAAAATCTAGTAGAACTGGTAAATCCATCTAAATCTACTCAAATTGTAAAGTTTGGTTCGGTTTTTTTATATTGACGGTTTAGTTCTGCTTCTAAATTATTAGAAACCGTTTAATAATGATTCGGTTCTTCAATTAAATTTTTAGAGAACCGTATGAAATCAACTGAACCGAACCATTCTTCTCTCTTTTGTTTTTGTTTTCTATTTTTTATTATCTATTTTTTTTATTTTCTTTACATAAGGTGTAACATTGTAATATTATATAGTTCATAAATTATTAACAATTGATATGAAAATAATAAAATTAAAATAGATAAAAGATAATGCACAGTTTAAAGATATGAGAGTGTCTTCTGTAATATTTTGAAACAAGTAATAGAATAAAATGTAAAGTAAACTAACATAAGAAATAATAGAAAAAAAGTGAATAAAAGGGCAAGATAAATGTATATTTTTATAACATAAAATGGACAATTAAGTATTTAGTCTTAGAATTGTGCTTTCAAACCGATTCCGATCCATTATTTATTAGTTCGGTTTGGTTCAATTTCATGATACCCACAATTCAGTTATGATTCTTAAATTCTTAAAATCGCTCAAAATGATTTGATTTTTAATTTAGCTTAAAATCAAATCAAATTAAACCGTAAACTCTTTTATCTGGTGTTTTATCATTTTAGATGATAGCAAATAAGGTTTTAATCAAGCTAATGACAATGGAAATTAACCAACTTTAAAATATGCTTTAGCTTCGCCTCCTGTATGTGTAGTTTACAACTTAAGCCGCGGTGAATCACTCACTTGTCACCATGAATGGTTTCATAAATCAAAGGCATATATCAAGTTTTAATGCTATATATATATATATATGTTTTTAAATTTTCTGGGTTGGGAGGTGAAGGTACATGTCCCCTATGGAGATTTTGTTTTTTCCTTCTGGGTCAAGATAAAAAATTAGTTGTTTTTTTTGGGTCAAGATCAAAATAGGTGTATTTTTTTTGGGTCTTGTCAAAATGTAAAATATAATCCCAGTTTGAATAGAAACTGTAGGTCCCTCCGTGTTCCCTGTTTTTCGTATTCCATCTTCAAGTAGCAAAGTTATCAATACATTGTCGTATCATTGTGTATGTACAATTTTTTAATAAAAATTGATATTGTAATACTTTAATTTTATTTTACTTAAATTATTCTCGATACTCACCTATACTGGTCATACCGAGAAATATTAAGTGATACTAATGGTATCAAAAAATATAAGGTAAGTACATATTCATGATTATTTTTTTAAAAAAAATTTAACTTTTGATTAATTTTTTTCTCTTCTCCTCTTTTTTATTTTTCTTGCTGTAATTTCAGCTTAAAAATTAATATAGAATAATAGCTTAGCATAAAAATGTTAAATTTATCTTGCTTTATGTTAGTTAGCTCCTTCATAAATAATAAAAATTTTAAAATAAAATTTTACAAATTAATTCAAATATAATATTAGATAAATATTTATGTTATACTAAATTGTTTGTTATTGGATAACTTTTTTTTTTTTTGAAAACAAAATGTATGTGATGTTTTGTAGCGATAAATCCTAAAGGTTTCCAATATTTTGCCAATACGGGTAAAATAAAAAAACCGATACAATATTCATAACATTGGTTGGTACTGTAATTGTCTTTCACCTGGAGGGCATTTCCTTTCCACTTCATTTGAATCATCTTTTTAATTCTCAGCCATAATAGTTCAATGGCCCTCCTTTAATGGCAAGAGATAATTATTGTGATCTTTACTTTTTTTTAAAGAGAACTCATTCAAAGCTCCAAAGAGGGCCTACACTTTGCTTTAAGAAACATGAAATTATACTAGTTGTCCCCATTTTCAAAAGCACCACCTCACTCTTCCTCCACAAAGTTGAGACAACCATTATGAATGATGGTCATAGGTTATTAAGATCTTTCCAACACCTAATATATCACCTGTAACTGAACTATCAAAAGATCCAATGAAACTCTTCACCTTTCAATCAAAATAGGTGGTATGATTAGCTTGTTTAACCACCAGGAATTAGTTGATGTGCGTATAAATTAGTCTAAATATTCTAAAATATCAAATAAAAAAATGCCTGATGAGAAAAGAAATTGTTTTGCTATTACTAGAAAGAGGGGAGTGAGAAGGGG